>JAJOOH010020463.1:0-11669 GCA_029582605.1 Solanum gracilifrons | reverse complement strand
CTTGTAAAAAGAGTTAAAATAGGTAAATATTTGTTTATAGGGTCAAAACATTCGAATACGACTCCCCGGGACCACCCTAAGGGGACCCAAGGGGGACCCCAACCTTGGACAAGCAAGCTGCCAAGGCAGCTTGCAAATTGCTCTTGGAGGGAACAAGGGCGCGTCGCAGACCTGCTCCCCCAAGGATCAAAACATTTGTTCACGACGCGGTCATGTTGCGGACTCTACTATCTTGAAATTTAATTCCAAATATCTTCAGGGAACAGCTCCGCGTCGCGGACTTGTTCCGCGACGAAAATGCAGAAATTCAGAAATCTATTTTTACTTCATTAAAGAGTCCATTTAAGTGAGGGGTATTTGGGGTACTTTAGGGGACATGTATATAATGATTTTTGAGTCAATTTACCTCACTTTTATCACTCAAACACAAAACCCCAAGATTTAAACCTAAAGTTCCTCCTTCTCTCTACTCTCTCTCTCTTCTCAAGAACTCCATTGAAGAAGATTGGAGCTTCAAGAAGAAAATCAACTCTCCAAGGTTTCAACTCAGATTTTCGTGGTTAATTCATCAATAAGGTATGGTTGCTTATCACTCTTGGGATTCCTTTCCCCAAGAGGCCCCTTCAAGATGAATTTCAAAATCTCCAATTTCTAGGTTTCAATCCAAAAACGTGGGTCTTCTTTCTAAAGTGAAATTGATGTTATAAACCGACTTTGATTGATGTTATATGAACAATTATGGATGAATTTATGTTGTATTGGTGGTTTCTTGAAGAATTCCCCATGAGACCCATGTTTCTCCTTCTTTTCCTAATTCCAACCCTAGTTTGTGTTGGATATTGAATGAAGGCTATGAATTGAATGTGATGTTATGTAACTCATGCTTGTATGATGATTCTACCCTAGGTTATGCATAATTTCTATGAAATTAGGGTTGAGTCTTTGAATGAAGCCTTAAAGGCTATGAAGAGAATATGCCAATTGCTTATATTGATGTTGATTATGTTATTACTTCATGAATTACCTTGTACTATGTAATGGTTATGAATTGCTTGGTAATTGAAGTATGGATGTCCCACGAAGGGCAAGAAGGTATGAAGGTTGGTTCTCCTTTGAACTCAAGTATGAAAGGAGAATTACTTAGATTCTAATGATGTTATACCTAATGTGTTATTGTGGTGTTGATGACCTAGTTTCCTCATCCTTAACCCTCTACACTTGAATTAGCTATGAAGTATGTATGTATATTATGGTATGATTGGTATATGATTGAAAGGTAGTTCTTATGATTGTAGTATAATGTAAAGTGAAAGGTTTACTCACTTGCTATGTGTCTCTAAAGTGAAAGGATTGTTACTAACTTATGAACACATATGAGCTATTATGATAAGATGTCTACATAAGAGTCTAGTAGAGGCTAATATGAACTTATGTGATGACTAAAGATGATTAGAAAAGGGAATCAGATGCTTAGCACCGAAAGGGCATGTAAATGAGATGGGGTCTCACGTTTAGTAAGTCAGGCTCCCCACATGGGTTTCCTCACGTTTAGCAAGTCCGGATTACCTATAGTATGTGTTGTCTCATGAGAGGGAAACCCCTACGTTTAGTAAGTTAGTATTTCTAGAAGCAATCTCCTTGACCCTTAACTATGTGCCTACATAGGACTCTAGCTTAGTGGATCCACCTAGATAGCTATGTACGAATGGTTACACCTTAGGCAAGTGTTAACCCTCTCTTTTCAGTGTGGGAGTAGAACACCGGATTCCATGTAGCTCTCATGGTCTATGTTGGTTATTGCAATATTTCCCTAATGTAAAAGTAAATGAAGGTATGAAAGGTGTGAACTCTTACTAGGGCTTTCTTAAGGGTTTCTACATAGTGTAAGGGAGGGTATGGGACTTCTCTTGCACATTGCACATTGTGGGATCCTAAGGGATGGTTATAGTAGTGTTCTCTTATGATTATGATGATTATGACTTATTTATGTGGAAGATATGTTATGTATGATCATTATGAAGATGGTTTACCTATGATATGGACTATTTGAATTATGACTAAGATGTATGATATGAACATGTTGTATGAACTATGCCTTAATGGTGTTGTTCTATCTTATTATGAAGATTATGAATAATGCATTCTTTAATTGTATTATGTTAATGATTGACTTTTCTTGATATGAACTAATATTTGTGAATGTCACCTTACTATGTATATGACCAATGGTTAAGACCAATGTATGATAAGTATGAGTATGGTGATCCAAAGGTAATACTTAGTGTAGGTAGGACGATGGACCCTACCTATGCATTGCACAAGTAGAACCTAGGGTTAATTATGTTGTTATTATATTATGATGTAATGATTGAATATGCATGAGTAGTATGTCTTGTAATGAGTAATATTGTATTAAGATTAGGTTTAGAGACTATGCTTATGGTGATGTTATTATCCTTTGTGCTTTGATGAACTATATGTGAATTGCTTGTGACTTGTGATTCTCCAACTCTTTCAAGATGATGTTCAAAATGTGCGTAAAGTATGGTTTCAACTAAATGTCCTTTTTTAAGCATGTTTTAATGGTTTTACTTGCATGACTTCCATACTTAGTGCGTGTGTTGTACTAACCCATATTTCTTCTACATTTTTACAAAGTGTAGGGTTTGGTGATGTGATGTCTTATGCTTGGAAGTTAGGTTTCTAAGGAGTCTGGGAATGAAGACTTAGGGAGTCCTCATAGTTTCGAGGATGAACTTACCTCGTACACTTATGTCATTATGTCTTTAGACTTGTGCAAAGGTCGTGTCCCTAGTAATTGTTATGTAAGGGTCGTGTCCCTAAGTTGTTATGAAAGAGTTGTTATTCTAAATGTTATAGTGACATAGACTCTCTCTTATTTTATGAAGACTTCGATGGTAAAGAAAAGTTTTAAATTTTCCGCTATTTTCATATGCTTTAATGTTCATGATATGCTAAGGGCTTGTATAAGACCTCCGAGAGGTCGAGTACGCCGTGTTACGACTAGGGGGTGCTCTCGGGTCATTACAGTTGTGGTAAGATAGACCACAAGATAAGGCATTTTCCTTCAGTTGCTTGGAATGAGGGAGATAGTCATCGTAGGGCTCAGTCATATCCTTCATTCGGTCTAAGTCGTTCGGGTGCGAGTGCTTCAAAGAAGAATAGGTAATATGCACTTCAGACTCGTAGTGAGCAAGAGGGTCCTCCCTATGTGGTTACCGATATGTTGAAAGTCTTTCCATTAGAAATTTATGTTTTACTAGATCCCTGTGGTACTTTGTCTTTTGTGACGCCATATGTGGTTATGAGGTTTGATGTTCTTCTGAATGTGTTGTTAGAACCTTTTGTCTCTACCCCTATTCGTGATTCTGTGGTGGCTAAGAGGGTCTATAGAAAGTACCCCGTCTCCTTATCCCATAGAGTTGCTCTTGTTGATTTGGTAGAGTTAGATATACTAGACCTAAATGTTATTCTACATATGGATTGGTTGCATGTACCACCTTGTTAAGGTGAGTGAGATAGATTTCAGTGTTGACCAACTCCAAGGGAATAGTTACTTTTCTAATATTGACCTTAGGTTAGGTTATGACCAAATGAAGGTGAAGAATGATAATACTCCAAGAACGGCTTTCAGAACCTAGTATGGTCAATTTGAGTTAGTGGTTGATAGAATAGAAATAAGTATTTCCTACTTAGAATAGGAATAGGAATAAGAATAAGAATAAGAACAGGAATCCTAGTTGGAAAGGATTCCAAAGTAGTGTCTATAAATAGGGTCTCAATGTAATAATTTAGATACACAATTCAATATTATATTTTTCCATATATTTCTCACATAGTATCAGAGCATCGGTGAGAACAAACAAGTCACTGTATGTCAATTTTCGGTGGTTGTTAGGTCTGATTTGTGTCAATTTTATTTTCTATGTTTTCTTTCTGTAGGTGTTGTGGGAAAATCAACACCACCACGAGGCTCAAAAAGCTCCCGCGAGCAAGCCTCAGCTATAATCACCAGAAAATATCAATCCACATGCTCTCACACGCCGATCAAAGGTTGTAGTTTCCGACGAGATCTGGCTTACACGCCGGTGCGTAAGGGCTATTCCGATCAAATTTTTCAAGAGTTTTTTCTTCTGTTAGGGTCCAGTATTACCGATCAGAACCCATTTAGTTTTCTCCAGATACGATAACTGAAATTAGGGTTCCTGTGATATTCAGGTAGTTTCCGGCGAAATCAGACCACTATATGGAAGTTTCCGGTAAGTTCCCAACAAAATTAAAATATTCAGGCCACTATGGGAAAATTCCGGAAGCTTCCAAAATTTTCAGACCACTATAGCAGTTTTCGACAGTTTCCAGTGAGTTTCATATGCTTTTCTAAGTCAAATTTTTAAAAATATCTTTTGGGTGTGATGTTTTTGGCTCCAAGAATACGGGGATTGGAAGTTCAAGCCTTACAATTACTTCAGAACCATTAATGGAAAGTTCAAACTATTTAGCTTGGGCTTCATCAATTGAGTTGTGGTGCAAGGGTCAAGGTGTTCAAGATCACTTAACAAACAATGCTTGCATGGTAGATGCAAAGAAAAAGTCTAATGAGGAAGATGCAAAATCCAAACCACAATGGGAGAAAGTAGATGCCCAATTATGTAATCTCCTTGTGCGCTCTATTGATTCTAAGTTGATGCCCTTGTTTCGCCCATTCCAGACATGTGTTTTAGTTTGGGAAAAGGCACGTGCTTTATACACTAATGACATATCTCAATTCTATGATGTGATATCTCAGATGAACTTAAAGAATCTACTTACTTGGGACAAGTACAAGGAGTCATTGAGGAATTTGAAATGTTGATGCCTATCACTACAAATGTGGAAAAGCAACAAGATCAAAGGCAGACATTATTTCTAGTTCGTACACTTGCTGGACTTCCTACTGACCATAACTTTGTGCATGAACAGATTCTAGACATTCATGGTTCCCTCAATTGATGAATTATTATATCGTCTTGCTTCACCTCTCAGTCACAAAGAAACTTCATCACCCATCGTTGACTCTTCTATTCTCGCATCTCAAACCATAGAAAAACGTACATACCATCTATGGAGAATCGACGAGGAGGAGGGCCTTTTGGGAATTCTCGATCCAAGTGTAGTCATTCTCATAAACTTGGACCCACTCGTGACATATGTTATATTTTGCAGGTCCACCACCCAATTATGATCCTATTGTTCTAAAGGAATATAATAAGCTTATTCGAAATAGCGCCAGTAAATAAACATATCCACCAGTAGCATATGGTGCTCAACCTAATTTACCATCCAATAATGCTCATATTACTCAGATAGAATATGATGAGTTCATTTGGTATCATGCAAATAAACAAACATCTCCACAAGTAGTTTCGGTTACACAACCTCATATTTTTGTTGCAAGTAATTCTTTTGCTTGTGTGTCACAGTCTAGCACTCTTGGATCATGGGTCATAGAATTAGGGGCTTCTGATCATATCTCTAGTAATAAATTACTTTTGTCTAATATTATTTATTCACAATCTCTTCCGCTATTACTTAAGCCAATGGGATCCAAACAAAACCAAAAGGGGTTGGAAAAGCCAAACACATATCTTCTGTCACCCTAGACTCTGTTCTTTATGTCCCTGGTTCTCCTTTTAATCTAGCATTTGTTAGTCGTTTGACGAAAGCCCTACATTGTAGCATAACTTTTTTTGATGATTTTTTTCTGATGCAGGACCGCAGTACGGGATAGATGATTGGAACAGGACATGAATTACAAGGAATTTACTATCTAACCTTTTCAAATTCCTTAACAGCATGCTCCGTTACAGATTCCCCTGATCTAATTAACAAACGTTTGGGACATCCAAGTCTATCCAAACTGCAAAAGATGGTACCTCGTTTGTCTAGTTTATCCACATTAGATTGTGAATTGTATCAATGTGGGAAATACACTCGTGCTACATTTTCACATAGTACTGAGGGTCGTTCAGAGTCTAATTTTTTTCATTAATTCATTCTGATATTTGAGGTCCTGGTAGAGTCAGTTCCACCTTAGGATTTCGTTATTTTGTTAGTTTCATTGATGATTAATCAAGATGTACATGGGTTTTCTTAGTGAAAGATCATTCTGAGTTATTTTCTATTTTCAAAAGTTTCTTTGCTGAAATACAAAATCAGTTTGGTGTTTCTATTCGTACTTTTCGTAGTGATATTGCTTTAGAATACTTATCCTCCAAATTTCCAAAGTTTATGACTCACCAAATTTTTCACCAGACTACTTGTCCATACACCCCTCAACAAAATGGTGTAGAAGAAAGGAAAAATTGGCATCTTATTGAGACCGTTCGTACTCTTCTCCTTGAATACAATGTTCCACTACATTTTTGGGGAGATGCAGTTCTTACATCTTGGATAACTAGAATGCCCTCCTCTTCTATTCAAAATCAGGTTCCACATTCCATACTATTTTCTCAGTCACATCTCTATCTTATCCCCCTCATGTCTTTGAGAGCACATGCTTTGTTCATAACTTAGCCCTATGGATAGATAAATTAGCTTCTCGTGCCCTCAAATGTGTCTTTCTTGGTTACTCTCGAGTTTAAAAAGGGTATTTTTGTTTTTCACATGATCTTTATCAATACCTTCTGTCAGGTGATGTTACATTTTTTTAGTCTCAGCCTTACTATACATTTTTTGATCATCCTGATGTACCAATGGCCTTACCCATACCTCAGGTTTTACATGTGCCAACCTTTGAGGAATCTACGGTTACTTCTACATCTCCAGTTGTATTTCCACCACTACTAACTTATCATCGCCGTCCACGTCTAGCGTTAGTCCCAAATAGTTCAAGTCATGCACCGGACCCTGCTTCTACTGCGGACTTGCCTCCTCCTAAGCAACCACTTGCACTTGAAAAAGGTACACGATTCACTCGAAATACTAACCCACATTATACCTTCTTAAATTATCATCGTCTATCATCACCCCATTATGCGTTTGTGCCATCCTTGTCCTCTATAAACATTCCTAAGACTACAAGTGAAGCACTTTCTCATTCGGGATGGAGGCAGGCTATGGTTGATGAAATGTTTGGTTTGCATAAGAGTGGTACTTGGGAACATGTGTCCCTTCCTACAGCTAAATCCACTGTTAGTTGTCGTTGGGCTTATGCAGTCAAAATTGGTCCATACGGTTAGGTTGATCAACTTAAGGCTCGCTTTGTTGCTAAAGGGTATATTCAGATATTTGGGCTAGATTATAGCGACACTTTCGCTCCTGTGGCTAAAATGGAATATGTCTATCTTTTTCTATCTATGGTTGTCGTTCGTCATTAGCCTCTTAATCAATTAGACATTAAGAATGATTTTTTTGCATAGTGATCTTCAAGAAGAAGTCTATATGGATCAACCACCTAGTTTTATTGCTCAAGGGGGGTTTAGTAGCCTTGTATGTCGATTACGTAGGTCCCTCTACTGTCTGAAACAGTTTCCTCGAGCTTGGGTTGAGAAGTTAAGCACAGTAATTCAGCAGTTTGGCATGACTCGTAGTGGAGTTGATGCATTCTGCACCAAGTCGATGTATCTATTTGGTTGGTTATGTTGATGATATTATTATCACCGGTAATGATCAAGATTGTATCACCAATTTGAAGCAATATCTCTTTGAGCACTTCCAGACTAAAGACCTTGGCAGATTGAAGTATTTTCTAGGTATTGAGGTTGCTCAATCTAGATCAGGTATTGTTATTTCTCAACGCAAGTATGCCTTAGACGTTCCTGAGGAGACAGGAATAATGGGATGTAGACCTATTGAAAATCCTATGGATCCGAATGTTAAACTCCTTCTGGGACAGGGGGAGCCACTTAGTAATCCTGAAAGGTATAGATGACTTGTTGGAAAGTTGAATTATCTCACAGTGACTAGACCTGACATCTCTTTTCTTGTGAGTGTTTTAAGTCAGTTTATAACTTCCCCTTGTGATAGTCATTGGGAAGCAGTTGTTCCTATTCTGCAATATATAAAGTCATCTCCCAGTGAAGGACTACTCTTTGAGGATCAAGGCCATGAGCATATCATTGGATATACAGACGCTGATTGGGCAAGATCACCCACTGACAAACGTTCGACATTCAGATATTGTGTTTTAGTAGAAGGTAATTTAGTGTCGTGGAAGAGTAAGAAATAGAATGTGGTTGCTCGATCTAGTGTAGAATCAAAATATCGAGCAATGGCGATAGAAACTTGTGAGCTTGTTTCGATCAAACAGTTGTTGGGAGCACTAAAATTTGGCAAAATTGATCAGATGGAACTTGTGTTTGATAATCAAGTGGCTCTTCATATCCCATCAAATCCAGTGTCTCATGAAAGGACTAAGCACATTGAGATTGACTGTCACTTTTTCAGAGAAAAGATACTCAGAGGAGATATTGTTACGAAATTTGTGAAGTCAAATTATCAGCTTGCAAATATCTTCATCAAGTCCCTCACAGGTCCTCGTATTAATTACATATGTAACAAGCTAGGTACATATGATTTGTCTGCACTAGCTTGAGGGGGAGTGTTAGAGTAGAAATAAGTATTTCCTACTTAGAATAGGAATAGGAATAAGAATAAGAATAGGAATCCTAGTTGGAAAAGGATTCAAATGTAGTGTCTATAAATAGAGTCTCAATGTAACAATTTAGATACACAATTCAATAATATTTTTTCTCATATATTTCTCACAGTGGTAATGTCATTTGATTTGACTAATGCTCCGGCGTCCTGTAAGGATTTGATAAATAGGTTGTTTAGAAAATACCTTGATGAGTTCAAGATAAAAGAATCTACCTAGGGTAGTGGTATAGTTCACAATGGTTTAGAATCATCATTTGTGACGGATGTTAAAGCTAAGTAATTTCTTGATCCAACCATAGTTGAATTGAAAGAAGCAGTATTTAGAAAGCCTGGTTAGGCTTTCACCCAATGGTGAGATGGTGTCCTTAGATAGCAAGGTTGTATGTGTGTTCCTAATGTTCTTGATTTGGATTTACTTGAAATTCTCACCTATGAAGGGTGTAATGAGGTTTAGGAAGTAAGGAAAGCTTAATCGCCATCTTGTAGGCCCATATAAGATAGTGAGACATGTTGGTAAGGTTGCTTCTGAGCTAGATTTGTCTAATGTATTTCTAACTTAGTATTCTAGGTTTGCTTGAGAAATATGTTTTAGAATCAAGACTATCGATTGATGATTGTAGTGATTGAGTTATTGTTAGTTCAGCTTGAGAAAGGGAACCTGAGTTCTATCCTACCAATCTAGCTCGCGAGAGTAGGTTAATTGAGGTATTGGGTTGTTCATAGTGTTAAACTTGTCGAGGTTCGAGAGAACTAGCTTGATTCGTGGTAGTTGATCGAGATATGGCTATTACATCTAAAGCCTAGGCTACCCGCTAAGATTCAACGTCTTTTAGTAAATTATAATAACCCATATAGTGAAATTAGCATTTAATCGATCACATCCCCGAGAATCTCTCTCTACTTGATTACTATCATGTCTTCGTAGTTGTTAATTGTTCATTCTATATTGCCCCATCTGACATTTATTGTCAACACATTAAATTTACTTTAACTTGTTTCGATAATGTGTACTTCTACAAACGACTGGAACACTTTATTTACTTCGTAACTGAATTATATTTCGTATCATTCCCTGTGGGATCGACTCCAACTCTTCGTTGGGTTTATATTAGATTGTGATCACCTAAACTTAGAATTGGATGAAGTGTAGTTGAGAGTTATCAATAAGGATCATAATATCATCACCAAGTCTGCTATATTAGTCTACTGGGAGCTAAGTCATTTGAAGAGATATCAAAGAATTTTTAAGGATTATCAGCTCAATAAGCTACGCAAGTCTAAGGAAACACTAGTCTACACAAATTCTAAGGACAAAAATGCTCAACATTGACAATTAAACACATACAAAACATACCACGTGATAAGGATGATCTCAGACAGAAAAATCAGCATCCTATCAATCGCGAAAACCCAAGAAATAGCCTAAAACATTATGTATAGCAAACAAAGCACGATAAACTAAATGCCAACCCCCAAATTCACAGAAATCAACATACACTTACATTTTCAATCTCATTCTAATGGATGGGAAGTCGTAGCCCACCTCAAAGTAGACAGCCCACACTTCATATCAGAACTCCAAAACTTTTCCCTTCTGTATGAAATGCTGCCACACTATAATAAATTGAATTATAATGTCAGGGTGGTCATTTAGACACCGTATACACATAAAATGGACATAAACCAAAATAGAAGTCAAAACGGGAAATGTGGGACCCACCTCAAAAATTATGGAATAGATTTTGTCAAAAGGTCTAATTTAGCTCAACCGAGCTTGTATCTCAAAATGGAACATAGTTTAGGGCTCGAAACATCCCAACCACTAGACATCTAATAAGATACTAATTATAGCTAAAAGAAATAGGGCTAACAGCCTATTCAGAGTAATTTTTACCTGAAACGAAGGTTCCCCGACAATCCCCAAACACACCAATGTAATGCCACAAACTTCCCAAACACGCTAAACTTCCAATCACCTAAAACAGACCTCTAAAACTCAGATTATCGCCAAATGAAATAATTTACGTAGCTACTAATTGTGGCTGGTCTTATTTAAAAAAAGGCCAGATTGATTTACTCATCCCGATCACGGCCAAGAGGGTTCGCGATTACGGAGGTCCTTTCAGCTGGCCTTCACGAACGTAGAGAGGCTCACGTGATTGCGTAGGGCAAGAAGTCAAAGTATCGCGATCGCGGCCAGATGCTCGCGAACATAAAGAGAAAATGGGTGATTGGTATTCTTTCAGACCTCTGTGCGCGCAAACAAAATATGCTACCCCACCAAATTCGAAACTTCACACTCAACAGAGTAGTCAAAAATTTTAACTGAGGCCTTCTCAATAAAAAGTGGGTCCCACACCCAAGCTACTTTTAAAGTCAAATTCTACTAGGGGGCTCAAAATAAGACCGAAAGCCTCAGGATCCGCACGAAAGGTCCTTCTAGACAAAACTCAACGTTCCAAAGCTAACATAACCTTTAGAATTTCATTATGAGACTTTCTTCCTAAACTTTTGACCAATGTTAGTCGTTCAAGTTTTAGAAGATCCAAAACATGGAAACTTTTACAGAGTTCAAGCAAACAACCAGGTGACCGAACTGTTAGTTTCAATAAGTCATAACTGAATTGGGGTTACTATAGGAACACACTAAACAACAAAAATAAGGCATTTACATAGAAATGAATTGGATGATAAATACACGTTCATCCCTGAAATGCTTTCAACAAAATTTTAAATGAAAATTAGTACAAACATAGCCATAAATATCAATAACCGAATACAATAAACCCAAAAGAAATACTAATTGCAATAATACTAATTGCAATAATAATAATTGCAATAATAATAATAATAATAATAATTGCAATAATAATAATAATAATAATAATAATAATAGTAATAATAATAGTAATAATAATAATATTAATAATAATAGTAATAATAATAATAATAATAATAGTAATAATAGTAATAGTAGTAGTAATCGTAATACTAGTAATAGTAATAATAGT
>JAJOOH010020451.1:0-18289 GCA_029582605.1 Solanum gracilifrons | reverse complement strand
ATATATAAAATAAAATTATGATGAGAAAGAGGAGAGATAAGTAAAATTTATTTTTAGAAAACAACAAAAATAAAAGGTAGAAAAAGGAATATAAGGAAAAGAAATATTTAAGAAATATATGTTTACAATGAGGCCAAAAAAATTATGATAATACAAAGGAGAGATAAGTAAAATTTAATTTTAGAAAACTAAAGAAATAAAAGGTAGAAAAGGAATATGAGGAAAAGAAATATTTAAAAATATATATATTTATGTGAAGGCAAAAAGGTAGCCTTTTGAAATTCCTTATTTTTTCGAAGGTATAACTGATCATTAATTAATAATTAATAATTTATAATCAATAATTAATAATAGTTTTTAAATAGAAAAATGATTAAATTCTAAGAAAATAGATAAATTGATGATTGAGTTTTTGTAGTTTCACATGTATTAACAATGTAAGAACCAAAATTAAAGAAAAACACACAACTTAATGTTAATCTACACCATTTGTAGTTGAAGAACCAAACGCATTTTAAATATTTAAATCATAGAATAATAAATGAATACTAATAGAAAAAGTGATATGACACCTCTCTTTGGTCAAAACTACAACAATCTTTTTTTTTTTTTCCTTTTTTCAGATTTTTATTTTTCTTTTTCCATCATTTATGTGTTATAAATAATATTAAAAACTTTAAAAATCCGCTTCTTTAAGTTTATTAATTATATTAATTACGCAATGTTAAGAAACTAAAATGTCATATCTTTAATGTAAGCTTTAATAATCTTTATTTTCATTACACTATCAACTTTTTGTTATTCTAATTTCTAAAATAATTAATAGTCATATTACATTATTTGATATTTATATTATAGTCATATAAATAGAGATATTGTCAGAGTTATAGAATTCATCACCTTAATAAAAAAAAATTATATTTCGAGAGTTATTGCAAGAATTTATACAAATCGTCACATTTTTTTTGTTATTATATTTTTTATGCTTATTATATGCATATTTTAGTTTGACACAAAAAATAAGATGCAGACAAAAACTTCAAAGATAAATTATGCATTGAATTTGTATTTTATTCTTTGTTTTTAACAATTTAACGTCTAAAAATTATATTGCAAATATATCTTTATCTTTATAATACTTAATAAAATTATTCGTGACTTATCATCTTTTACAACCGCGCGAAGCGCGGACAAGTTCACTAGCTATAAATCAAAGGAAAGAAAACAATTAAGGAAAAAGAGAATTTTTTGAATAAGAAAAATTAATTATGATAATAATGAAGAGAGATCAACAAGAATTTTTATTTTAAAAAAACTATAAAAATAGAAGGTGGAATAAAGTAAATTGTAGTAGTAGTAATAACGAGGAGAGGTGAAAAATATTTACTATTTAATAAATTGTAATAATGGTGAGGAGAGAAATATATATATATATTTTTTTATTTTTTTTTTTTATTTTTTTATTTTATTTTTTTGCAGATTTTATAAATCAAAAGATAGTAAAAATTTTCAAAGAAAGAAGACGATAAATGATAATCCTGACCAAAGTGAGGTTCTACATCAGTCTTTTATCTTCTACCTTTATATTTTCCTAAATTCAGATATCAATCTTCAATTATAGTACTTAATAATGATTAATAAAAAAAGGTTAATGTTTGTGCGTAATTGCAATACAAATTTAAATTTTTTCTTTTATCTTGTGTTGCAATTTATTTCAATTTTCTACATTGAATAGATGAATTTTCGATGAATATTATGTATGATAAATATTTAAAAGTTATATTTTTTAGACAAAATTTACTTCTACGACTTTGCTACAATAAACCTTTAGCCCGATGACCATTTGTGTTCTTTTCATTTTGTTCAAAAAATCAAACACATCATATAATATATTTAATACTGTATGATCCATTTTTTTCAAGTACATCAACAATTCAACAAAATGATTATGATTCCATTAAAAGAAAATATTTATTATTTTAAATTACGATTCTAATCAATAGCGAAAAAAATTCACACTATATTAAATTATTTCAATAGTTATTATTACATTACTTAAATTGTATTCAATAATAACTAGAACTTAAAACTTAAATCTATTTTGAATTTGAAAATTAGAAATGATTCTTAAAATATTTTTGATATTCAGATATAAGAAATGATTTATTTAAATATTTTTAATTATTTTTTTCTCATCGCGCGAAGCGCAAACATATTCACTAGTGAGTTATATAAGTAAATGAGAGACAAGACAATATATTTATGGTGTCAAGCCCCAAGCCTACACCCTAGACATGACCGGCACTCGAGAACCATTGTTGGCCCCAAGTGAACCCTTGGCCTGACTTACTTACTCAGCGGAAGACTTTACTCAAGATAAATACTTTTAAAACAAGTAAACTGAATTGCTCAAAAAATAACTTAGAATGTAATAGATAACATTCACTACCAAAGTGGCAACTCAAGTCTCAACTAAACTGAAAAGGAAAAGTAAAGACTCATGAACTAACATCATTAACTCTGTCTATAAAGCCTCTAAACAACTGAGATGGACGTCGGGACAAGACCCACAACATCCTAATGAACTAAAATATTGAAGGCAATAAAAAGGATACTCTGGAAAGCTAGGAGGCTCACCAATTGTCTCTGAGTGCTCAACTGGATCAACGAGGCACTAGATGCTGATCCTGGTTACCTACGTCTGCATCATAATAAGATGCAGGCCAACTGGCATCAGTACATTGAATGTATGAGTATGCGAATTGGAATGCTATACATAACTTAAGCTTGAAAAGAATCTGAAAGAAACACTTACCTTGACTTTACTCAACTCCTGAATAACTTAACTCAATATAAAGCAATAAACATATGCAATATATAGAAATCTTGTAAAACAGTAGAAAACAACTTAGTTCGTTAAAGAAAATGCAATAACATACTCAACTTTACTCATATAATAAAGTAATATAGTTTCTGTGCGAGTTTCTCTAACAGACAACTACCACTATGAGCCTAAGTGGTGATATAGCGTCTTGCCCACACTCCCAAAACTATCCTATATTTTGCCGTCATATAGAACGCGCTTAACTAAGTGGATCCACTAGTCTCTGCTAAAAAGCACTTAGGAATCATCTAAAAAGTATGATCCTTTGTAACCATGATGGCTACATGGTTTATGGAGACGTGAGTTATCTGAACTCAAATTCGTCCCCATATCGGTGCTCAATACTACTCCCAAAATACTCAGCTTATATATTTATAAACATAAATTTTTCTTTGATTTGAGATAATTACTCAAAAACTTAGCTTAAAAGCTCTCTTGGAAATCTCAATTTCCTTTCTTGCTCAAATGTGAAAACATTTTAACTCTTGGGAATACATAGTCCTTGTATAATCTTTGAAGAATGAACTTTACTCTTACTCTTTACTGAAACTAGCTCAAAGACTTTTTTGAAAATTTCAGTTTCCTTTCTTGTTTAAATGTGAAAACATTTACTCTTTGGGAATACATAGTCCCGATATACTCTTTTGAAGAAATGAACTTCAAACTTTACTCTTTACTCAACTCAAAACTCAAGTCTTAAAACAAAATTAAGGCATTTGAAAAGACTTTTGGAAAACTTTATGAACTTCTCTTAACTTGACTCTTGACTTCTCTTGACTTGACTCTTAACTTCTTTTAACTTGACTCTTAGCTTTCCTTGAGTTGAATTATGGATTCAAGGATTGTGATTTGTGATAGGAAAGATCTCATGATGTTTAGGAATGATTTTAGATAGCTAAACATGAGAAATGATAAAGAAATCACTGCCTGGAAACTAGTCCGCGACGCGGAGGCGTATTTAAATATTGGTCGTGAAAATAATTTTTGAGGCAGAGCGTCCGTGACTGCTCCACGACGCGAGGATGAATTTTTTCGAAACTAAGGGGCAGGTCCGCGACGTGGCCTAGGGCACCAGATTTACCCGAATTTTTCCTTCTTTCGTTTTCCCATCCCAATTTACCCAAACTCGACTACTCTTCTCAATTCTTCTTTAGATTCAGATACCCAGCATGTATACATAAGAATCTAACTCAAATAACTCAAAGGAAACAATGTTTTAACCTCAAGGAACTCTTCAATCTCCACCTAACTCAAGAACAAAGGTCAATTTCAAGAACACCATTCAAGATTCATCAACTTTCAACTTTCTAGAACAAACATCGCTGAAATAAACATGATTTGCGTGTGGGTGAACGAACCCAACTCTATGAAAGACTCACATACCTCTTTAGGGATCAACCCTTGTCGAAATCCACAAGTTAAACCTTCAAGAACGACGAACTTTGCTCTTTCTCCTCTTGCTTTCTTTCTGCAACAACCCTAGCGTAAATTTCCAATTGTCTAAAATGAACCAATTCAGTTTAGACCCCAATTTAATTTCTAAAAATGAATTAACTTAATTGGGTAAGAAAAAGACCATAATGTCCTTCTAAAATCCGGATTGGACTTTCCTTATTTGAACATCCCAACTTCCAATGGGCATAACTCACTCATATAAATCCTGAGATAGGATTTATGGTTGTTTGAATTTGACCAAAAACTCAAACTTAACTTAACTTAACCAATTTTTTAGATTTTTATTATTTCCAAAAAGCACTTTTTCTAATTCTAGCTCTTTCTAGTTCTTTCAATTTGCGAGATGTTACAATATCTCCCTCTTGGGAACATTCATTCTCGAATGAGAATACTCTTAGTAGTCTAAGGGTGTAACATATAACTTTCAGCTCAACACCCAACAAGCAATGAAATTATAACATGCTAACTTATAAATGCAAGAATACTAAGAAGAGAATTAGTACCTTCGTCTGAAATCTCTCTGGTTTCAAAGAGATGTGGATATCACTTTTTCACGCCCCGAGCCTACACCCTGGATGTGGCCGGCACTCGAGAACCATTGCTGGCCCCAAGAGAACCCTTGGCCTGGCTTTCTTACTCAGCGAAAGACTTTACTCAAGATAAATACTTTTAAAATAGTACACTGAACTGCTCAATAAATAACTGAGAACATTACTGCCAAAGTGGCACTCAAGTCTCAACTTAACTGAAAAAGAAAAGTAAAGACTCATGAACTAACATCAACTAACTCTGTCTACGAATCCTCTAAACTTTGAGGGATATCGGGACAAGACACCCGATCATCCTAACAACTGAAATAAGCAAGCAATAAAACAAAACATAAACAAAGGGATCCTCCGGAAAGAAATGAGGCTCACCAACTGACTCTGAGTGCTCAATTGGATCACCGATGCGCTAAATGCTGATCTTGGTTACCTGTGTCTGCATCATAAGAAGATGCAGGCCAACTGGTATCACTACATTGAATGTACGAGTATGCGAGGGGAATTCTAAAGCAAGACATAAGTTTGAAAGGAACTGAAGAACTTACCTGGCTCAACTGAACTGAACTAATTTCAATATAAAGTAGTGTAAATAAATGTAGTATAAAGAAAAGCTTTAAAACATGATTTTCAACTCTATGTATTCAGAAATACAATAATAACTCTGTATGTATGCAAATATATAATATGAACTCTATTTGTATATGAAAATACAAATATTTCTGATGTATATAAAAATACAAAGTACTTCTGTGGGAGTTTCTCTAACCGACAACCATCATTTAAGAGCTATCGTGATGATACAACGTTTTGCCTCACACTGCCAGGGCCGTCTATACCTTGCCGGGGTATAGAACCTGAACTACTAAATGGATCCACTAGTCTATGTTAAAAAGCACTAAAGGAATCATCTAAAAAGTATGACCCTTTTCTACCCATGATGGCTACATGGTTTATGGCGGCTCGGAGTTCTCTGAACTCTCCCCATATCGGTGCTCAATACTACTCCCAAAATATACTAGCTCTTTATGTTTTAAAAATATAACTTCTTTCTGTGGTTTGAGATAATTGCTCAAAACTTAGCTCAAAGGCTATCTTCGAAATCTCAGTTTCCCTTCTTGCTTAATTGTGAAAGCATTTACTCTTTTATGAAAACTAGATCAAATGCTCTTTGTAAATCAAAGTTTCCCTTCTTGCTTAATTGTGAAAGCATTTACTCTTTTCTGAAAACTAGCTCAAAGGCTCTTTGGAAATCTCAGTTTTCGTTCTTATTTAAATGTGAAAACATTTTAAACTTTTTGGGAATACATAGTCCCCATTTACTTTTAAAGAAATGAACTTCAACTTTACTCTTTACTGAACTCAAAATTCAAGTCTTAAAACAAAGTTAAAACATTTGTAAAAGACTTTTGGAAAACTTTATGAACTTCTCTGAACTTGACTCTTGAGTTCTCTTGACTTGACTCTTAAATTCTCTTAACTTGACTCTTAACTTTCCTTGAATTGAATTATGGATTCAAGGATTGTGATTTGTGATACGAAAGATCTCATGATGTTTAAGAATGATTTTAGATAGCTAAACATGAGAAAAGATCAAAAAATTATTGTCTGAGGGCAGGTTCGTGATGCAGAGGTGTATTTAAATTTTGATCGCGAAAATAACTTTTGAGGCAGAGAGGTCCGTGACCTCTCCACAACGTGAAGAGAAAGTTACACTTCTGAGGACCAGTACATAGTTTCTGCCCGACCTATTCCTTCTTTGTTTCCTAACCTAATTTGCCTAAACTTGATTTTTTTTCTCAATTTCCCTTTAGATTCAGATACCTAGTATGTATACACAATAATCAAACTCAAACAACTCAAGGAAGCAACATTTTAACCTCAAGGAACTCCTAAATCTCAACCTATTTCAAGAATGAAGGCCAAATTCAAGAACACCATCCAAGATTCATCAACTTTCAACTTTCTAGAACAAACTTCGCTGAAATAAGCATGATTGGTGCGTGGGTGAATGAACCCAACTCTATGAAAGACTCACATACCTCGTAGGTATCACCCCTTGTCGAAATCCCCAAGCTAAACCTTCAAGAACGATGAACTTTGCTCTTTCTCCTCTTTTCTCCTCTAGCGTTCTTTCTCCAAAAACCCTAGCATAAATTTCCAATTGTCTAAACTGAACCAATTCAGTTTAGAACCCAATTTAATTGTTAAAAACAAATTAACTTAATTGGGTGGTGAAAAGACCATAATGCCCTTCTAAAATCCGGATTGGACTTTCCTTATTTGAACATCCCAACTTCCAATGGGCATAACTCACTCATAAAAAATCGGAATCGCGCAAACTTAGAGGAGTTGGAAAGATTATTCCAAGGTATTTCCTAAGTTATCTGGAAACACATAACTCATCCTGAGCTAGGAGTTATGGTTATTTGAAGTTGACCAAAAACTCAAACTTAACTTAACTTAACCAATTTTCCAGATGATTATTATTTCCAAAAATCACTCTTTCTAATTCTAGTTCTTTCTAGTTCTTTCCATTTGTGAGATGTTACAAAATCTCCCCCTTAAGAACATTCTTCCTCGAATGAGATTACTCTTAGTAGGCTAAGGGTGTAACATTAACATTCAGCCAAACACCCAGCAACCAATGCAATTACAACATGCTAATCTTATAAATAAAAGCGAAGAAAAGGATTAGTACCTTAATTTAGAACTTCTCCGGATTCGAAGAGATGTGGATATCTCTTCTTCATATCTTCCTCAGCTCCCTAAGTAGCTTCCTCAACAAATTGGTTCCTCCAAAGGACTTTGCTTGATGCTACCTCTTTTGTTCTCAACTTGCGAACTTGGCGATCAAGAATCTGAATAGGAATCTCCTCATAAGACAAGATATCCTTGATCCCAATATCTTCAGGTGGTATGATAAGTGAAGGATCTCCCATGCACTTCTTTAACATAGAAATATGAAATACCGGATGAACCGTTGCTAACTCTTGTGGTAGCTCTAACTCATGAGATACATTCCCAACCCTTTTTGATATTCTATAAGGGCCATTATATCGGGGACTAAGTTTCCCCTTCTTACCAAATCTCATAACACCCTTCATAGGTGAAACTTTAAGATATACCCAATCATCTACCTCAAACTCTAACTCCTTTCGCCTAACATCAGTGTAGTATTTCTGACGACTCTGCGTTGTTTTCAACCTATCTTGAATAACTTTCATTTGCTCCATAGCTTGATGAACTAAGTGTGGTCCTATCAATCCTGCTTCACCAACTTCAAACCATCCAATTGGAGATCTGCATCTTCTCCCATAAAGAGCTTCATAAGGAGCTATCTGGATGCTAGAATGCAACTATTGTTGTAAGCAACTCAATGAGAGGTAGGTGATCATCCCAATTACCCTTGAAATTAATCACACAATCCACCTTAATACCTCAAAACACTATCTCCCCCTTGTTCAAAAGCCATCATTTTTTGCTTATGAACACTTGCCTTTTATTCAAGCAATAAAGGATCTTGGTCTTGCTTATCTTTTATTTCTGACACTAATGATGATTCAGCCCCATTCATCACCACTACTTCTCCTTCTGTGAAATCCATTAGTCGAACTCCTAGTCGTGCAAGTCTATGCACCTCTTTAGTTAAATCTTTCTTATCTTCCTCAAAATGGGCGGTACTACCCATAGACAACCTGCTTAAGGCATCAGCAACAACATTAGCCTTACCTGGGTGATAAAGAATACTTATGTCATAATCTTTGAGTAATTCTAACCACCTCCTCTGTCTGAGATTAAGCTTTTTCTGACTAAACACATATTGAAGACTCTTGTGATCAGTGAATATATCAACATGAACACCATACAAATGATGACGCCATATTTTCAAAACAAACACTGCAGCAACCAACTCTAAATCATAGGTTGGGTAATTCTTCTCATGAACTTTCAACTGTTTGGAGGCATAAGCTATAAATTTTCCATTCTACATTAACCACAACCCAAACCAACTCTAGATGCATCGTAATACACCACAAAACCTTGAGTACCTTCTGGTAAGGTCAATACTAGGGTAGTAGTCAATCTCCTTTTCAATTCCTGAAAGGTTTTCTCACAAGCTTCAAACCATTGAAACTTTACTGTTTTCTGAGTCAAATTGGTCAAAGGGAACAAAATATATGAGAACGCCTCTACGAACCTTCTATAATATCCAGCCAAACCCAAGAAATTCCTAATATTAGTTGGAGATGTGGGTCCAGGCCAATTCTGCACTGCCTCTATCTTTTGGGTATTAACTCTAATTCCATCACCGGAAACTATGTGGCCTAAGAACACCACAGACTCAAGCCAAAACTCACATTTAGAGAACTTAGCATATGACTCCTTATCTTTCAAAGTCTGAAGAACTATTCTGAGATGACTAGCATGATCTTTTTCATTCCTTGAATAGATTAGTATGCATCAAGGAAGACGATAACAAACATATCTAAGTATGGTCCTATCAACCCAGCTTCACCAACTTTAAACCATCCAATAGGAGATCTGTATCTTCTCTCATAAAGAGCTTCATAAGGAGCCATCTGGATGCTAGAATGGTAACTATTGTTGTAAGAAACTCAATGAGCAGTAGGTGATCATCCCAATTACCCTTGAAATCAATCACACAGTTTACCTTGATACCTCAAAACACCATTCCCCCCTTGTTCAAAAGACATCATTTTCTGCTTATGAACACTTTCCTTTAATTCAAGCAAAATAGGATCTTCTTCTTGCTTCTCTTTTACTTCTGACACTAATGAGGATTCAGCCCCGTTAATCACCACTACTCCTCCTTTTGTGGAATCCATTAGTCGAACTCCTAACCATGCAAGTATATGCATCTTTTTTGCTAACTCTTTCTTATCTTCCTCAAAATAGGCGGTATTACCCATAGATAATCTACTAAAGGCATCACCAACAACATTAGCCTTACCTGGGTGATAAAAATACTTATGTCATAATCTTTGAGTAACTCTAACCACCTTCTCTATCTGAGATTAAGATCTTTCTGACTAAACACCTACTAAAGACTCTTGTGATCGGTGAACACATCCACATGCACACCATAAAGATAATGAACGCCATATTTTCAAAGCAAATACTACGGCAGCCAATTCTAGATCATGGGTTGGGTAGTTCTTCTCATGAACTTTCAAGGAGGCATAAGCTATAACTTTGTCATTCTGCATTAACACACAACCCAAACCAACTCCAGATGCATCACAATAAACAACAAAGCCTTCTGGTAAGGTCAACACTGAGGCAGTAGTCAGCCTCTTTTTCAACTTGTGAAAGCTTTTCTCACAAGCTTCAGACCATTGAAACTTCACTATATTCTGAGTCAACTTGTTCAAGGGGGATGAAATAGATGAGAACCCCACTACGAACCTTCTATAATATCCAGCCAACCCCAAGAAATTCCCAATATCAGTTGGAGATGTGGGTCTAGGCCAATTCTGCACTACCTCTATCTTTTGAGTATCAACTTTAATTCCCTCTTCAGACACAATGTGGCCTAAGAACACCATAGACTCAAGCCAAAATTCACACTTAGAGAACTTGGCATAGAACTCTTTATCTTTCAAAGTCTGAAGAACTATTCTGATATGACTAGCATGATCTTCTTTATTTCTTGAATAGATTAGTATATCATCAATAAAGAAAATAACAAATATATCTATATAAGTTTTGAAAACTCTATTCACAATTTCCATGAACGTTGTAGGTGAATTGGTCAAATCGAACGACATAACCAGAAATTCATAATGACCATCACGGGTCCTGAATGCTGTCTTCGGAATATCATATTCCCTTCCTCTTAACTGATGGTAGCCAGACCTAAGGTCTATCTTAGAAAAACAAGAAGCACCCTGAAGCTAATAGAAAAGATCATCAATTCTCAGAAGAGGATACTTGTTCTTGATGGTAACTTTATTCAACTGATGGCAATATATACACATCCTAAAGGAACCATCTTTCTTTCTCACAAATGGGACCAGAGAGCCCCAAGGTGAGATACTTGGTCGAATGAAACCTTTCTCTAAAAGATCTTTCAAATGCTCTTTTAACTCTTTCAACTTTGCTGGTGCCATTCTATATGGCAAAAAAGAGATAGGACCAGTATCTTGAAGAATGTCTATGACGAAGTCTATTTCTCTCTCAGGAGGGACTTTGGGTAGATCATCTGGAAAGATTTCTGGAAACTCTTTTACTACTGAAATTGACTGAATATGAGGTATCTCAACACAGAGTCATTAACTCGGACTAAGTGATAGACACACCCCTTGGAAGCTAACTTTCTCTCCTTAAGGTACGAAATAAAACGACCATTAGGCACTGCTGAACTGCTCTTCCACTCTATAACTGGTTCACTGGAAATTGAAACTTGACTATTCGTGTTCTACAATCTATTGATTCATAACAGGCATGAAGCTAGTCCATACCTAGAATGACATCAAAATCTACCATGTCTAAACTTAACTAAATCAGCCATGGTATTCTTGTGATTGACGGAAATAGAGCAATCATAATAGACTCTTTCTACTAGAATAGACTCACTATCAAGTGTGGAAACACTGAAGGGCTCAAGATGTTGCTCAGGAAGAACATCAAAATTGAATACTTGGATCATATCAGTGACAACATCTGGCGAATCCTCTTGTTCTTGGCGACTAGCGATAGCATAAAGATGGTTTCCTTCTCCGCCTGCCTTTGATGTAGCTCATCTAGATGCAGTTGTATCTGGTGGAGCAACTGAAGAAGACTGGCTCTATTGCCCCCCTTTACCATTACTCTGTATGCTCTTCAGATAGTTTCTCATAAAATGACCATTCTGGCCAGACTTGAAGCAACTAGTGGAGTCATCACGACACATCCCAGAGTGGCTCCTACCACACTTAGCACATGCAGGAGTCTTAGTACCCCCTTGTGCCTTACTACCTTGCAAATGCGTAGGTCTAGCTCTGAGGTTCTGAGAATTCTGACTATTGTACTCACATTTGTTCCTTGGTGCAGGTGCACTAGTAGATGATAAAGCAGGTCCTTTCTGCTTATGATTGAAAGAAGACCGGTTCACATTACTCTTTTACTGCACGGATTCATTCCCTAATATCTTAGCCCTCTTATTCTCAAATTCTTCTCTATCCTTCAGTTGGTTCTTCTCAACTTGTAGCACATGGATCATCAACCTTGCTATTCCCATGTAACCTATTAGCATTGTTGCCTTACCTTCCTTACTTGACAGATGAGACAGCTTAGCAACAACTAAACTCATTCTGCTCCTCATGTCAACAACCATCTCTTTGCATCTCATAGCTCACGAGGAAAGAAACACCTCATGAATGAAATCTCGACCATAGGCCAGCTCACAATCGTTTATGCGTAAGGACGAGTTAGAAGGAGACTTTTATAGAGATACACTCTATCGCACGAACTAAGTATGAAAGAAGTGAAGGAATTTCCTAAAGTTGCGACCTCCAAATTATAGATGTGGCGCGCTTCACACCGATAACTAGGACTCTACATACACGGCTTTATAGACTCCCTAGGACCCTTGAACTCTGTACTCTGATACAAAGTTTGTCACGTCCCAAGCCTATACCCTAGACGTGGCCGGTACTCGAGAACCATTTATTGCCCCAAGTGAACCCTTGGCCTGACTTACTTACTTAGCGGAAGACTTTCCTTAAGATAAATACTTTTAAAACAAGTAAATTGAACTACTCAAAAAATAACTTAGAATGTAATAAATAACATTCACTACCAAAGTGGCAACTCAAGTCTCAACTTAACTGAAAAGGAAAAGGAAAGACTCATGAACTAACATCACTAACTCTATCTATGAAGCCTCTATACAACTAAGATGGACGTCGGGACAAGACCCACGACATCCTAATGACCTAAAATACAAAAAGCAATAGAAAGGATCCTACGGAAAGCTAAGAGGCTCACCAACTGACTATGAGTGCTCAACTGGATCAACCAGCCACTTGATGCTGATGCTAGTTACCTGTTTCTGCATCATAATAAGATGCAGGCCAACTGGCATCGGTACAATAAATGTACGAGTATGTGAGTTGGAATGCTATAAATAACTTAAGCTTGAAAAGAATCTGAAAGTAACAATTACCTTGTCTTTACTCAACTCTTGAATAACTTAACTCAATATAAAGCAATAAACATATGCAATGTATAGAAAGCTTGTAAAATAGTGGAAAACAATTTAGTTCGTTAAAGAAAATGCAATAACAAACTCAACTTTAATTCATATAATAAAGTAATATAGTTTCTGTGGGAGTTTCTCTAACTGACAACCACCACTATGAGCCTAAGTGGTGATACATCGTCTTGCCCACGCTGCTAGAATTGTCCTATACTTTACCGTCATATAGAACACTTAACTAAGTTGATCCACTAGTCTATGCTAAAAAGCACTAAGGCATAATCTAAAAAGTATCATCCTTTCTACCCATGATAACTACATGGTTCATAGAGACGTGAGTTGTCTGAACTAAAACTCGTCCCCATATCGGTGCTCAATACTACTCCCAAAATACTCAGCTCATATGTTTAAAAACATAACTTTTTCTTTGATTTGAGATAATTACTCAAAAACTTAGCTTAAAATCTCTCTTGGAAATCTCGGTTTCCTTTCTAGTTCAAATGTGAAAACATTTTAACTCTTGGGAATACTTAGTTCCTGTATAATCTTTGAAGAATAAACTTTACTCTTACTCTTTACTGAAAACTACCTCAAAGGCTCTTTTGAAAATCTCAGTTTCCTTTCTTGTTTAAATGTGAAAACATTTACTTTTTTGGAATACATATTCCCGATATATGCTTTAGAAGATATGAACTTAAAAGTTTATTCTTTACTCAACTCAAAACAAAAGTCTTAAAGCAAATTTAAAACATATGAAAAGACTTTTAGAAAACTTTATGAACTTCTCTTAACTTGACTCTTGACTTCTCTTGACTTGACTCTTAACTTTCCTCGAATTGAATTATGGATTCAATGATTGTGATTTGTGATAGAAAAGATCTCATGATTTTTAGGAATGACTTTAGATAGCTAAAAATGAGAAATGATCAATAAATCACTGCCTGGAAACTAGTTCGCGACGCGAAGGCGTATTTACATTTTGGTCGCGAAAATACTTTTTGAGGCAGAGAGGTCCGTGACTGCTCCGCCACGCGAGGATGAATTTTTTCAAAACTGAGGGGCAGGTCCGCGACGCGACCTGGGTACCAAATTATCCCATCTTTTTCCTTCTTTCGTTTTCCCATCCCAATTCACCCAAATTCGACTATTCTTATCAATTTTTCTTTTGATTCAGATACCCAACATGTATACACAAGAATCTAACTCAAGGAAACAACATTTTAACCTTAAGAAACTCCTCAATCTCCACCTAACTCAAGAACAAAGGTAAATTTCATGAACATCATTCATGATTCATCAACTTTCAACTTTCTAAAATAAACTTCGCTGAAATAAACATGATTGGCGCGTGGGTGAACGAGCCCAACGCTATGAAAGACTCACATACCTCTTTAGGGATCAACCCTTGTCGAAATCCACAAGCTAAACCTTCAAGAACGACGAACTTTGCTCTTTTTCCTCTCTTCTCCTCTTGCGTTCTTTCTCCAACAACCCTAGCATAAATTTACAATTGTCTAAACTAAACCAATTCAGTTTAGATCCCAATTTAATTGCTTAAAACGAATTAACTTAATTGGATAAGAAAAAGACCATAACGCCCTTCTAAAATCTGTATTGGACTTTCCTTATTTGAACATCCCAACTTCCAATGGGCATAACTCACTCATACGAACTCGGAACGTGCAAACTCGGAGGCGTTGGAAAGATTATTCCAAGATATTTCCTACGATATTTGAAAACAAACTTAAATCATCCTGAGCTAGGATTTATGATCGTTTGAATTTGACCAAAAACTCAAACTTAACTTAACCAATTTTCAAGATTTTTATTATTTCCAAAAATCATTCTTTCTAATTCTAGCTCTTTCTAGTTGTTTCAATTTGCGAGATGTTGCATATGGGACCTTAAAGATGACCATATCTGATATTATATTTACGAAATCTTAGTGATGCCCTCTAATGTATTATATTTAAGGGTCATTGATGATACCCATATGTTGTATTATATTTGTGGGTCCTTAATGACACCTCTTTGTTGTATTATACGTATGAGCCATTGATGATGCCCATTTATATAAGAAGCTAAATTTTTTATTACTTCCAAGCCCTTGATGATGCTTATTTATTATATAATTTCTTCGAGTTCTGGATGATGATTGTATGACAAAAGAAAAGCTTTTATATCATAAACTTGTAGTAACTATGCCTACAAAGTTTAGCAAGAGTCTTTTGTTTTCATGTTATTTGCCTGATGTGGCATTCAAAATTTAGACCGACTCTTATACATGTAGTTTGTTAAAGCTGAGTATATGTTTATTCATCCCTTACATATCTACACATTTAATTTGTGAAAACGTCTTATTAATGGAGGCTCTGTATTTCGTGTTGCTTTTTCAGGAAGAGGCCTAGGAAGACCTCTTCAATAGGAGTTGTTGAGTTCAATATTTGAGTTGGTAAGCTCTTTTCTGTAAAGATATGACACTTGGGCCTAACTCAATCGAAAAGCAAGCTAATGAGAGGAGGTTTGTCCAAGTCCATATAAGGAGACCAAATTCCCTTTTTTCTACCGATGTGGGACATCCTAACACTATCTTGCACGCCCAGACCACAACTGGAGCATGAACACTTCTAAACGAGGTCGCATCATCGGTGAACAACAAATTGGGATGGGACTGGCTCTGATACCATGTAAAGATATGACACTTGGGACTAACTCAACCCTAAAAGCTAGCCCACTAGGGGAGGTTTTCCTAATTCCATAAAAGGAGACCAAATTCTCATCCCTTTACCGATGTGGGACATCTTAACATTTTATTTCTAGAGTTGTCAAGCTACATGTTCTGAATTTTGTCTTACTTACGTATAGTGACATGCAGGTAGGGGTCATGTCTGGACCATGAGATGTGTGTTATGCTATTAGAGGTTTGTAGAATTGTATTTTATGGACGCATCTTGATTATGGACGTGTCGGCCTTTATGTTTAGTTGTTGACTCTGATGACGAACTCACCAATGTTGTTATGTATCTGATGACATCCTTATTTGCCTTGTGATTAGTGAGCATCTTTAAGTTCAACCTTATTGGACTTGAGTTTATAAACGTATGTTGTTAGGATATTATCTTGGTAGATTGATATATTTGAAGGCCTCCTTGTCCTATGACATACATCAGCAGATACACTCTATGTTTGGTACGCTCAACCTTACAAGGTTTCGGTGCCAATTTTGTTTATCGAAATTTTGATTGTGGCAATCGGCCTTTGAAACTTATTAAGTACGCATGTTTTTTTCCTTATACTACTCCTGGTGCATCTTTTTGATGCAGATCCTTATACTAGAAAACCCGCTAATCTAGTTAGTCTAAGACTGTGTCCAGTTTAAAGCTTTCTACTTATTTTCGGAGCAAGAGCCTATATTCTTTTGTCTTATTTACTAGTCTTTTAGATATCCAACAGTTTTGTTGTGTAGAACATTTATAATTCGTTGTAGATGTTTTTACACCGTGACACAATATTTTGTGCATTTTTAATATCTTTCACACTTGATATATGTTCTTATGAAAGCTTGATATATGACTTATTACTATATTACTTTACTTTTTCCGCTTTATTATTTATTATCGTTGTTGGGTGAAAGATTAACTTATCTATGGGTGGGTTAGGATTTAAAATTTAAAATTTATTTTCTTATGATTGCCGGATAAAAAGTTTCAATAAACAAGTAATTATTTGTCAATGGCATGTAGTGCCATATCATTAACTACTAATTGCTATCATTTTGACTACATTAATTACAATTTTCATTTAGTTTTAAATTCTTTGACCAATCATACCAATTCACATTAATTGACACAGATGAAGTAATTTTCAATTAAATCATGTAACTTTCAGAAGTTAATGACTAATATTGCAATGCAAAATTATCATTTATTAGAATTGCGAGAAGTAAATAATATATATAAACAACTTCAATCAAGAAAGTTAATCTTCATTCACCATTCGTGAGCTTTCACACCTTAACTTTTTTTGTAATACAAAAATTTTATTAACATTAAGAAATCTCAATATACATAAAGATACTAGAAAAAAAATCTTGAAATAAAAAATCTAACACCAAATTCAACAAAAGTCAGTTACCATTGAATTATCCATATCTTGTCTTATATGAATCTAGTTACTACCCAGATAAGAACGAAATTATTACACATTAAATTGCACAATATATAATATAAAAAATTTCATGCTATAAGTTATATTATATGTGCAACGTTTTTTTTTTTACTAAAACCCCTCAAATATATAGTTTTTCAATTTGTTCATCCAAATTTCAGATTTACAATTTACAAAGGTTGTTACTAATAGTTTTTTTTTCTTCATATAAGCGATTTCATTATATATATATATGTATGTATGTATATATCATACCCCGATCTTAGTTAATTAGCTTTTTACTACTTTTCTCTAAGAATTTGTTTGTTGAGGGTTGATATTCATCAAGCTCATCAAATTGAATCTGTAATAAAAAATAATTTTTCATCTCCAATATTTTAATTTAAATATTCATTTCCTGTCAATAGCATGAATGCCTCAGATTGCTCCATTTGCTTGGAGGTTGTTACGAACAATAATAGTAGGTCCATTGCCAAGTTGAAGTGTGGACAAATTTTTCACCTAGGCATGCAACTTAAATATTAATTTTTAGCTATGTCGAGTAGCTAAAATGTAAATTGTTATGTTCCATTTGTGTATTAATTCATTACTAGATCTACTTTTATTGGACATGTATTTATAAAACTTGTTCATCATATTCACAAGAACTTTATTTAGATTTTAATTAAAGTCTTATGAACTATTCTGGGTATTTCCTCACCCATAATTGTTTTTGTTAAAGTGGACTTAGTAATTCTCTTTCTCTTCTTCTCCATTTAAACCCTTTTCAGATTCAGAATAATATTTTCTAGGAGTAACTTTTGAAATTCTTTTAGAGAAGAAAAAGTATAATTAATCGGCAATTAAATTTAAGCAGTTTTGATCTGAAAATATTAATAAGAATGTGTTTCAAACAAACACTTTCAGAATTTTTAAAAACAAATGCTTAGATCAAGTTTAGCTATTATAACCAATAATCGATATGAATCAAATTTGTCATGATTGGGATGGATCTCCTTGTGGGGGGGGGGGGGGGGGGGGGGGGGGGGGGGGGGGGGG
>JAJOOH010020356.1:0-10137 GCA_029582605.1 Solanum gracilifrons | reverse complement strand
TTTAGAGTCCATTTTGGACATTTAAGGGTCAATTTAAGTGAATTAGTTGATTTTCTTAGTTTTTTGTGTGTAACATCCATGAATATTTTGGTGATATGAACGACTTTTTAACGAAACCATTACGGACACCTTCGTAGAGAGTTGAGGGAGCAGTACGTATAGTCTCACCATTTTTAAATTTCATTTAGGGGCTATTTTGCAGGAATTAGGCGATTTTTTTTCATGTGTGTTAGCTTATGAATATTTTGATGATATGACTTTCAAATGAGTTCTTTGTGAAACTATAACGTAACCCTCCATAGAAAGTTGGGGGAGCAGTACGTACAGTATCACCATTAAGTCCATTTTAAGCATTATTGGGCCAAATCTTAATGTTATTTGTTTATTTCTCACTTAATGTTGTCCACCTTGCAGGTTATCACATGACAGAGATCTTCTCATGTGGTTCTTACTACTTGCCCCAATTGTTTAAAATTGGCTTCTCAAAGTACGTATAGTCTCACCATTTTTAGAGTGCATTTTGGATATTTAGGGCCAATTTACACGAATCAGATGTTTCTCAATTTTTTGTGTGTTAGTTCATGAATATTTAGGTGATATGACCTTAAGAATATTTTCTTGCGAAACCTTACAGAACCCTCTGTGGGAGTTGGGGGGGCCGTATACAGTCTCACCATTTTTAGAGTCCATTGTGGACATTTAAGGGTCAATTTAAGTGAAGTAGTTGATTTTCTTAGTTTTTTGTGTGTAACATCCATGAATATTTTGGTGATATGAATTTCGAATGACTTTTTAACGAAACCATTACAGACACCTTCGTAGAGAGTTGAGGGAGTAGTACGTATAGTCTCACCATTTTTAAATTTCATTTAGGGGCTATTTTGCAGGAATTAGGCGATTTTTTTCATGTGTATTAGCTTATGAATATTTTGATGATATGACTTTCAAATGAGTTCTTTGTGAAACTATAATGTAACCCTCCATAGAAAATTGGGGGAGCAGTACGTACAATATCACCATTAAGTCCATTTTAAGCATTATTGGGCCAAATCTTAATGTTATTTGTTTATTTCTCACTTAATGCTGTCCACCTTGCAGGTTATCACATGACAAAGATCTTCTCATGTGGTTCTTACTACTTGCCCCAATTGTTTAAAATTGGCTTACACATGATTAAAGAACTTTTTACTTTTTTTTCCTTCGATATTTGATATTCATATTTTTTTAGGGTGTTTTTTTTTCAATAGATTTGATATTCATATTTTTTAGGGTGTTTTTTTTCAATAGATTTTTTTTTCACAGTCCCACCATACTTTCCATTATTTCTGGAGGTTCAAATTTGAGATTATCAATTAAAATTGTAGAGATCTCGACGATTTTATCACAAGACATATTGATAACTTCAAATGTTCTTAATTGTATAATGCTTCACTGATGTTGAATTCAAGGATATGACTTAATAATAACTGAAGTGAATTGAAAATGATGAAATTTTAAATTTAAATTTCAACAAAAACAAAAAATTACTTTTCCATCTGTCCTAGTGTCTGACCACTAAAAAAAAAACACAAATACTTCACATGATGTTGGTTGAACTCCATTAATAGTGGATATAAGAGCCAAATATTAATTATTATTTTTCAACATAAGAGACAAATATACCCAAAAATATTCAAATTTCAAATATTGGAATTGAATAAGGTCGGTCAAACTTATGAAGTTAATTAATTCTCTTCAGCTACTCTCACCTCTCTCTTACCTAGGGAATATTTCTTCCACTCTATGAGTTTTATTTTATTTTTTATTAGTAGTACAAATGCTAAGATATCATGATTTTCTTAATAAAAAATTATAAGAATCTTTCATTCTTAAATTATTATTTTTAAAAAGAATGTTACTTTCATATTTCATGTAACACTCTAAATTACTCTGTTTATTACACTTGTCAATTGCGACGTGTAATTACTCCGTTTATTACACTTGTCAATTGCGAAGTGTAAGTTGATTAGATCGATTCTTTCTAATAGTAGAATTACATAAGTTTTTCTACAAGCACTATTCTAATTTTGACTTAGTGAACTTTCTTTTTGAAAATACTATTGACACATAGTTTTAATCTTAAAAGTTCAATTATGTTTCAATCTTATGTATTAATTAATGTCAATGAGCCATCATAAGAATTTTTAAGATCATATCGGCAACAACAAGTAAAGTCTGAAATGCCTCATAAACAAATCTCGACTTAGCTACATTATCTTCCTACCGATGTCATACTAAATTCTATTATGACGTGAGAGTGACTGACTACAAAAATATTTATAATAGATTTAACACCATAAATTCTTTTTCAATAAATTCTCAAGTTACATGTGATCATGTCTAATCAAACACAGTTAGTAGTACATAATAAAACGTAGGGACCATCACTTTCTCCTTAAAAAAGACTAACTATTTTTCTAATAAAATAATTACCACTTCTTCATTAAAATGGACTATTTTCTAAAGTATAATAGTACTACCATCAAATAATCATCCATTATTCATCTATCACTAAAAGATAATAGTGTGGTAAATTAAGCTAATTCTCATTTAATTAAAGTTCTTGAGTTTTAGTTTTGAGTAAAAGAAATTTTTTGTTATATAGTGCTTTATTTGAATGGAGCGTTACACAACATATATTTAGATTAATCAAACTCCAATGAAAATACTGAACACCGAATGAAAAAATATTAATATTTTTCATCTTTTTTTCTTTGATTTTCCATCCAATGGTCGGAGTCTGCATTGAAACTCCAACTAAATCGGGATCACATATTGTGGACCCATTTGAGGGTGATGCTTCCAATAAAATTTCTCCATACTTCAAATTCATGTTCAAAACTTATGATTAAAAGTGAAACAATCTCATCACTACGACACAATTGTGTATTTTTCATGTCATGTGTACTACTAGTAGAGATAACTTCTATCTGCACAATAAAAGAGAAAGTTGAATTACACCACCAAGACAAGGCTCCCTTTTCTGAGAAAGAAAGAAAGTAAACAAAAACAGCAAATACCCTTCAACATTTTCTCATTTTCACTATTCAAAAACCCAAAGCTTGAAATCTTTATTTAAAAAAATAAAATACGAACAACAATGGAATAATTCATCAAGAATCCACAAAAAATGGGTTTGCCCACAAAGCCATTTTGCATATTCTCTCTTTTCTTAGTTATATTTACCATTTTCAAGCTAACCCCACAAGCTAAATCTGATTCTGATTACACTAAGTTGATTTACAAGGGTTGTGCAAAGCAAGATTTATCAGATCCATCTGGGGTTTACTCACAAGCCCTTTCTTCCCTTTTTGGCACTCTTGTTTCACAGTCCTCAAAGTCCAAGTTCTATAAGACCAGTACTGGTAGTGGACAATCCACAATTTCTGGTCTTTTTCAGTGTAGAGGTGACCTTTCTAATGTTGATTGCTATAAATGTGTTAGTGGTTTGCCAATACTCATAGATAAGTTATGTGGTAGCAAGCCTGTTGCTGCAAGAATCCAGCTTTATGGCTGTTACATGCTTTATGAGGTTGCTGGTTTCCCTCAAATATCTGGAATGGAGATGCTGTTCAAGACTTGTAGTGGGAAAAATGCTCCAGGTAGCTTAGGAGGATTCAAGATTTAAACTTTACTAGTTCTATTTCAAATATTTTGGATTTTTAGTGTTTCTTGCATATATAGTTACACTCTGTGTTGATACCTTCACTCTTTAGTACTGGTAGTGGGAAGTCCACAATTTCTGATCTTTTTCAGTGTAGAGGTGACCTTTGCTTTAAATGTGAGTGGCTTGCCAATACTCATTGATAAGCTGTGTGGTAGCAAGCCTGTTGCTGCAAGAATCCAGCTTTTTGGCTGTTACATGCTCATCTCTGGAATGGAGATGCAGTATAAGACTTGTACTGGGAAAAATGCTCCTGGTAGCATAGGCGGATTCAAGATTTAAACTTTACTAGTTCAATTTTAACTTTTTTGATGTTCTCTGAATTTTTAGTGTTTCTTTGCATATACAGTTATACTCTGTGTCAAAGTCGGATTCAGAATTTAAAGTTTATAGGTCTGCTCCTTAGTACTGGTAGTGGGCAGTCCATAATTCCTGGTCTTTTTCATTGTGGAGGTGACCTCTCTAATGTTGACTGCTATAAATGTGTGAGTGGTTTGCCAATACTCATTGATAAGCTATGTGGTAGCAATCCTGTTGTTGCAAGAATCCAGCTTTATGGCTTTTACATGCTCTATGAGGTTTCTGGTTTCCCTCAAATCTCTGGAATGGAGATGCTGTTCAAGACTTGTAGTGGGAAAAATGCTCCAGCATAGGCGGATTCAAGATTTAAACTTTATGAGTTCAATTTTAACTTTTTTGGATTTTTAGTGTTTCTTGCATATATAGTTATACTCTGTGTCAAAAGTACTGGTGCAGGTAGCTGTGTTGTATTTAGAATTTAAATTTTATTTATTCGCTCTTTAGTTCTGATAGTAGGCAGTCCATAATTTCTGGTCTTTTTCAGTGAAGAGGTGACCTCTCTAATGTTTGACTGCTATAAATGTGTGTGGGGTTTGCCAGTACTCATAGATAAGCTCTGTGGTAGCAAGCCTGTTGCTGCAAGAATCCGGCTTTATGACTGTTACATGCTCTATATGAGGTTGCTGGTTTCCCTCAAATCTCTGGAACGGAGATGCTGTAGAAGACTTATAATGGGAAAAATGCTTCAGTCTAAATTTTACGAGTTCAAATTGTTAGATTTTAACCACAGAACCGGTTGTGCATTTCAAATATTTGTTAAAAATTTAGTATTTTCTGAGTTTCTGGTGATTTTGTTACATATATTTATGTTGTGTCTCGAAAATTCTGGTTTTGGTCTAACATGTACTTATACCTACATACATCAACCACAGCTAGGTAGTTATATATATCAGATTCAGAATTAAAGTTTTATAGGTTCAATCTTTAGTATATACCACCGTACCCATTACACTCTTCAAATTACACGTTCAAGATTTAGTATTTCTTTCATATATATATATTTAGAATCCGTGTCAAAAATATTGTCAGGTAGTGGGTTTGAGGAAAGAAGGGATACTGCTTTTTCCACATTGGAAAATGGCATGGCTAGTAGCAATGGCTTCTACACAACAAGCTATCAGTCTGTTTATACCATGGGGCAATGTGAAGGGGATGTTGGCTCCGCTGATTGTGCTGATTGTGTGAAAAATGCTGTCCAAAAAGCTCAGGTGGAATGTGGAAGCTCCATCTCTGGCCAAATCTTCCTGCACAAATGTTTTATTGGTTATAGTAATTCTCCAAATGGGGTCCCTAGAACATCATCGTCGTCTTCAGATTGGTCCCCTTCTTCATCTTCAGGTATTACATATACTGATATAGAACCTCTTGTCTAGCTTTATATGCTCCAGCTCTTCAAAAATGCTGCAGGGTGTGTGTCAGATCCTCCAAAAGTAGTGCATTTTTGGAGGATTTGAAACGGGCATGATCACATTTTTGGGAAGTCTATATATCCTAATTGACTTGCTGAAGTTGCCATTCTACTAAATTGGTAATTGCTTATGATTTCGCCAGTGTCAAACAAAGTCAAGCTAATAAACTTTTGTATTCTTGGACTTATGATAAAAGGTTTGAATCACTAGTGCTATTAAGTTGATTACATCAAACCCCTCTTTAGCTCTAATCCCATAGATGATTTCTGACTAGTCTTCGTGTATTGGAAGAGCAAGAAGTGGAGTCAGAGTAAAACTTTCTTCTCTTTACGGAGAGATTGTCTATTTTACTTGATCGAGGACAACCCGAACTTCAGTTACTTCAATGCACCTTTTTCTTTCCTTAGATAAATCAAAACTTTGTCCTCCTTGGATTTTCCAGCCATTCTTTTTGTTTATTGTCTACAATTATATTGTAAAGAGAGCTGCATTTAATAATTGTCGTAGGGTCAGGGCAAAATGTGGGGAAGACAGTGGCTATAATACTAGGAGGGGTAGCTGGAGTGGGGTTTATACTCATATGCGTGCTGTTTGCAAGGAATCTAATGAAGAAACATGACGGTACGCCTAATTTGACTAATGTACTATATTGTTTTCAATAGTTTGAAACATTGTCTCTTGCTTATGCTGTTAAATCTATGCATTATTTGCTGCAGATTATTGAAGGAGTCAGACTTGTTTACTATGACCGGCAACGCTTTCCTGAGGTGGATTCTTTTTTTCGATTCTCTTCTTGAAAGGAAAATAGAAATCAAAGGATTTTGTGTCTGTAATTCTTGGTTTTTCTTAGTTAAACAGGAAAACGGAAACTGTTTGGAAGAGAGTAATTTTTGGGCTATGAAAATTGAGATGTATGGTGATAAGTTCTTGAAAAAAAAAGTGAACTTAAATTGTTAGTTATTTATTAACAAGATTAGAAAGAGTCCTATTGAGCCGAGGGTCTATCGGAAACAGCCCCTCTTCCCCACAAAGGTAGAGGTAATGTCTGCGTACATCCTACCTTCCCCCGACACCACTTGTGGGATTACACTGAGTATAATATTGTTGTTGTTATTAGAAAGAGTCCTTTTGATTTTTAACTTTTTCTCCAATTGCCATGTGCATAATGTCTCTTTGTCCAGTTCACTTGAAAATATGCTTCTACATTTTCTTCAAAAGTTTCTTACTTTACAGAAAGTTCTTTGTTTTCACTTCATTTATAGGCTGTATATGTTTGTCTTAACTTCCATCCTTTATTTTGTATCGATACTTTTATGCTAGTCCAGTCAAACTCCAATACTGACAGTAACTCATCAGAAACTCCCAAAACTAACAGCAAGGTGTATCTCATATTCAACAGTTCATTGCATATGTTTTATCCCCTCAACTCGGAAAGGTGAAAAAGAACTGAGGACACGGGGATGGCAAGGAAGTCTTCGATGGTTCATTTTGTGATAAAAAAGGGAGAAGAGAGTCTTGTATGCCTCAGATTGTCGGAGCTGGCCTCACTTTTGTGAGTAAGAACTGATTCTTAGTTTTTTACTGGATCGTCAACTGGCGTATATTCATCCTAGCTTTGCTTTGTATTAATCTCTGGAACATCTTGTATTACCTAACAGCATATTTTGCTAACTTGCACAAGGCTTATGATTCATAATGAGCATTTGGCCTGTGGAAACTTTCTGAGTAAATATGAGCTTTACATATTTGCATCCATTAACTGTAATTAATGGCTCAAGTTGATTGATTGACATGTCTCGTGTCCAGATGGAGAACTCTGATACATGTACAGAACGTAGAAGTATCCGAGGACTTCTAAACTTCATTGCCTTTAAGACTTATTTCCGTTCTTTGTTTTCTACGTTGAGGGCTGATGTTGAAGCACAACGCCTAGACGATACATGATCTCTATGAAGCTCTTCTGACTTCTCATCAGGTAAGAACAATGGAAATCATCTCTGATTCTTGTGGCGCGCGTCGGTTTCTTGCCTGTATCAAAGAGCCTATTTTGAGTGTTGTACAACATGTAGTTAGCTTGTCTCTCAGTGCAGACTGCAGAGAACAAAGGAGATGAAAATTGCATATACCTACAGACCATATTGAACTCATTTCCAGTATTTGAGAAGTCATGAAGTAGCCCTCAAGGTGTAGCTTGAGTGGCAAAAGGTGGAGGATTTGTGGCTTACGTCGCAGGTTCAAGCCTCACACCATGCAAAGCGAAACCCAGTATTTAAGTGGAGAAGGGTAGAGGGGCGGGACCATTATCCACCGAGTTTAGAAGGCTGTGAATCCCGATATTTAAGTGGAGAAGGGTAGAGGGGTGGGCCCATATCCACCGAGTTTAGAAGGCTGTGATTAGTCCAAAGGGCGAATCACAGATGGATTTCTCGGTTATAAAAAAAAAGTCATGAAGTAATGACCTACAAAAGGATTAATGATTAGTGTTTATTGGAATTTGACTAATTCAATTTTGCCTAATAAATTCAGTAGACTCTAGAATTTTTCTTCCAAATTATCCCTTGGTAGCAATTCAATAGACTCACAAAGACTATGTCATTACAACAAAAGAATTAGTAGTAATAAATTTTTATTTAAGCGACAATATTTATTATGGTGAAAACATTTAATGATAATTGGGTTAATATCATTTCATCGAAAGTTGCTAAAGTGTTTAATGACATTTATATTGAGGGTTGGTTACAAGTATTCATATTATATTATTGTAGCTAAATGTAATATAGAGGCAATTATATTATGTTGTTAAATAATTGTCACAAAATTCTTTATTTATTGAAGTGTGTCAAAGTTGCATTAATTCCACTCAGCACCATTAACCCCTTAATTACATAGTAGAACAAGATATAACGATATTTATAGTCGTATTTTGCATAGTTGAAACAAAAAAATAAAATGTTTAAATCGTTATATTTAGTAATTTTACATTTTTAATTTGAATATAACATTTTCATTATCAAGTTAAGGTTTAAATTTTTAATTGATGTTAATGAATTTTCATAAATAATTAATCATAAAATCTGAATATTTTACTCTTTATTCATAAAATAAATATTTTCATACAATATATGCTAATTAAATATTTTAAATTTGATTTACTTAAAATGCTTGTTGAAAGTTTGACTTTCATTATGGTTATTCATTAAAATATCTACTATTAAGTTAATTTTTTTATTATATTTAATGTCATTCCAAATTATATGGATTAGCATTCCATAAAATCTGAATATTTTTCTCTTCTTTTCGCAAGTACATTTAAATATTCACTAATTCAAGTTAAGTTTTAGATTTGATTTACTTAAAAATGCTTGTTGAAAGTTTGACTTTCATTATGGTTATTCATTAAAAATATTTACTATTAAGTTATTTTTTAAAATTATATTTAATGTCATTCCAAATTATATGGATTTTAATCCATGTGAGAATGTATATGTTTATGCATAAACATTAAGCATGTTTTTAATTTTTGTATATAAATACTCATGATATTTCATTGTTATGAATCTTTAGGGAAGGATCGATTCACATGGTGATATATAAATCAGCTCGTTAAAGGCTCCGATCTCTTCCGCCCTTCAAAGGGAGACTGAAACCTTAGAGTTCAATGAAAGAGAGAACTCTAATCTCTTGTTTTTTTTTGCTGAAATATGACTTAGTGATTTATTCATTAAAAACCTCTTTAAATAGGAATCTTATTACATCAATAGGAAGTCTAATTCTTATGAAAGTAGGAAACTATAATTCTATTCCAAACTAATAACTATAGCTTAACCTAATCCTTATGAAACTATGAAACATAAATTCTATTCTAAAATAATAAATCAAGCAACTAAAAATATAATTAAACACTTAATTGAAGGGCTTCCAGCATCTACAACAAACAACTTATTCTTTTTCTTCGAAATAAACCAAACAGAAACATATAGCAAAGGCAGCACAAACATCTAGAAACCAAACCATTCCATAAATTTTGCAATCCAATCTCAAACCTGTCATCAAAATTAGGGGAGTGCAAAAACCGATTTAATCAATAAATCGAACTGAAAAAAACATTATTAGTTTAATGATATTGGGTTATTCGCAAAAAATTTTTATTGGGTTATTGGTTCGATTTTCGGTTATATGACTTTTGTTAATGGTTAAATCAATAACCCAATAAGACTATTCTAAATTTACTATTTTATCCCTAGACCAATAAACCCTAATTATATAACATTTTACAAACCCTATTACTTTAATCTCAGTATTACTTAAAATACTAATTATTGTTTCATTCTATAATTGCAAGCACACTTCTAACTAGAATGTGCCAATTGCCTAAACTTGCAAGAAAAATGAAACAATACTATTTTATCCCTAGACCAGTAAACCCTAATTATATAACATTTTACAAACCCTATTACTTTAATCTCAGTATTACTTAAAATACTAATTATTGTTTCATTCTATAATTGCAAGCACACTTCTAACTAGAATGTGCCAATTGCCTAAACTTGCAAGAAAAATGAAACAATACTATTTTATCCCTAGACCAATAAACCCTAATTATATAACATTTTACAAACCCTATTACTTTAATCTCAGTATTACTTAAAATACTAATTATTGTTT
>JAJOOH010020225.1:0-10982 GCA_029582605.1 Solanum gracilifrons | reverse complement strand
GACCAAGAGGCTTCAGTAGACAAATTGTCCATGCTAATTTGCTCATTTCCCATCATCAAGGCAACACTCTCTTTACGTGTCGTCACAATAATCTTACTTCCCATACGTCCTTGTACAAAAACATTTCTCAAGTCATCCCACTCATTGTAGTTGTCATTCCACACATCATCCAGAACAATAAGAAATTTCTTTCCCTTTAAGGTTTCCTTCAATTTGACTTGTAGCTGATTAAGATTGTCATCAGCCTTCAAGTCAAATGAGCCAATTTCTTGAAGTAACCCTTTTGTTATTCTGAAAGCATCATATGCCTCAGAAACACAAAACCAAGCTTTCAAACCAAAATGGTCCTTCACCTTCTCATCATTGTAAACGGCTTTAGCAAGTGTTGTCTTACCCAGGCCTCCCATTCCAACAATAGGAACTACAGTCAGCTTTTTTCCACTTGCATCTTCAGATATTAAATGGTCAATCAAATTCTCTATATCATTCTGCCTACCAAAGATGTCAGAATCATCAACCAAAGAAGTTGAAGGTGTTCTAGTTTCTTGTTTAGTCAAACCAAAATGCTCCTTTAAGCCAAGGCGGCCAATTTGCTTTTCCAAATCCTCCAATGTTTCCATGGTGTCTTCCAACTTGTCCTTTATGTTGAGAAAGAAATCATCACTCAAGCACAGGTTGAGATCACTTACTTGCTGGTTGCTAGTTTCTGCAAAATTCTGATGCTGACCTTCCACCTTAAGTCTCAAAGCTTCATAATTGACTTCTTCTATTAAGTTTTCAGCAGAGTCCACAGCATCTCGAAGCTCATTAAGCCAGTCGCTCACAGATGGATTTGATGCCTGCTTATTCTCTGCATCACTTAGCACAATCTGAAGACCACGCAAAGTCATTTTCAGCTTCTTTAAGAGCCGAACATGATGCTTATGCTTCTGAAACATGTTGAGCAGATCACCGTGAGGAGCAAGCCTATCAAAGAGAACATTCAAAGCTGAAGAGAGAAATGCACCACCAACTGCTAAGCCAACCTCCATTTCTGATATCTGCAAAGAAAAACAAGGAAATACAAAATGATTTTAAGAAGATAAATGTTTCAATCTTCAATTATACTAACAACTTTATTTTACCTGTTGAATGCTAAGAGCTAAGAGTGATATGTAATCAAGAATGATTTCTCTCTCTCTCTCTTTTGCTAGTGGTCTTACCTATAATTGGTACAACTATGTTTTATCTACAGTCAACAACTGACAGCCATAGAAAAAAAAAGAGTAGCAAAAAAATTATGGAGTCTGCCAGTCTGGTTTCTTGACTATTCATTACTTTTGCAATTCAATAATTGAAGCAAGATAGGAAGGGTAGTGTGAGAAGGGGGGAGTGGGGACCTGATAAGTCTTAATGCTCCCAGATGTTTTGATGATCTCCTCACAAGTGCAAGGACCTGGTCCCTTGCAGAGTATACTCTCAGATGTTTTGATGATCTACTCACAAGTGCAAGGACCAGGTCCTTTGCAGAGTGTGCTCGTCCAGGACCATATGTTATACACCTGGAAAGTTGTCTGCATCAGAAGTTGGTGAGATCGTCAGAGTACTACACCAATCAGAAGGGACGAGGTTGTTTGTCCAATGTGTATTAACTCTTGATGTTTGATTTATTCAAGATGACAAATAACAAATCATTCATTCATGCAAAGAGAGATATTCAAGCTTCAAAACAGCAAGGGACCTCATAGCTTACAAATTGCTTTTTGAACCAGCTGTTAGTTTGATTGCTTGTATTTGTGCTTACATTGTAGGAATCGTTTCGCTTGTGATAGAAACGTTTCAATCTTGGGTGAATCATTGTAAGAACTTAGTTGAGGGAAACTTCGTGTCTTACGTCAAAGTCTATATTAATCAGTTGGGTTAGTATAGTGGGCAATGTAGGCATTGCTTTGGCTCAGTTAAGTAATAGGTTGTATTACTTAGTATGGAGATTAGTAGGTAATCTCGTGTGTGTTGTAAACTGAGTTTTACTTTGGCTTGTGAAGTTTAGTAAAAGCAGTTTGAAAATCCTGTGAGACAGGTCGTGGTTTTACTCCCTTGAGCAAGGAGGTTTCGACGTAAAGTTGTGTGTGTCATCTTTACCTTCAATATTTACTTTCTGTTAATCTTAATTGTGTTGAGGACCTGGTCCTATCGCAAGTAGTGGACGCATGCATTCCAACATGACCCAAGTGGGGGACTCCAAAATAAAAGAGCTGAAAATGATAAATTTTTATACAGTTCATTAGAGTGCTAAAAGGGACCTACCATATCATGAATATGTTTACTCTACATTCTTGAAAAGTTCTTTTTGTTCTTTATAAAATAAGAAATCATTCTTGAATTTTGAATGTAATAGAACTGAATTCCTTGTTTGAATGATAATTTACATTTTGGTAAATCTTCACACTTTCTTATCATTTTCTCTGTTTTAATATAAAGATAAATGAAGATAGTGCAACTGTAGGTTATTCATTACAACATTCGTCTTGTTTTGTATAGCTGACAGTAGAAGAAAAGAAAAGGCCAACATCATTTTTAAAATTCTTCTCTCTTTACATAAAATGAAATTAATAGTCCATATATAGATTGTCCATGCTAATTTGCTCATTTCCCATCATCAAGGCAAACACACTCTTTACGTGTCGTTACAATGATCTTACTTCCTATATCTCCTTGTACAAAAAGATTTCTCAATTCATCCTACACGTTGTATTAACCCTTTTGTTATTCTGAAAGCATAATAACTAAGTCTCTAAAATTGTAGTAACATAAAAAGTTTAGGTACCAAAATGGTCATTACAACATAAACCGATTATAAGCTGAAGTGAAATCCTAAAAACTAGTCAAGCAATGAGGCAAATATATGACTCAATTTCACTATTGACAAGAAATTGCGCAATAATTTTCCATAAACTGACAACGCACTCTCATGCGTCAATTTTTTTTTTTCAAAAAAACGGATGTGCCATATGTGCCTGATTTCAATCTTCAATCTGGAAGGAGAGGGACAAGAAGAGTCGATTTTTCGTCCTTTGAGGATTGAATGTTTGTATATCAGTGTATAATACTCTGTCAAGGGAATAAATCTTGAATGTCAAGGATATCAGCTAGGACACCAGCTGCTGTGCTATCATTTCCTGCTCCAGCGCCTTGGATAACCAAAGGTTGTTTCTCGTAACAACGACTGTATATCTCCACCTGTAGACAAACAAAACAAATTACAGACATTCAATCATCATAGTCACTCTTCGACAAAACCAAGCGACACCGGATGATGCGTAAAGAGTAAAGATAAAGTAAGGCGTCAGCCTACGCATGGGTAAAAGATAAGCAAATCTTTAAAATCACAGCATGATGTTATACATCACTACACTAAATGACATCACAAAAGGGCTTTAAACATTGACGACGCGTATGATATGGTTGAACCTCCATAGCAGTTAGAAGAAAATTCCCAACGGAAAACAAAGTAATGGAACAAGAAGAAGCGGGACGAAAAGAAACAGCAAAATGGGAGGTGAAAGTGAACAATGCATACCACATTATCACTTCCTCTTTTGGAACTTCTTGGATGCCAACTTCAGTTCTGAAAATGAGGGATGTTAATGTCATGTACACAAAAGTGTTTTCAATAATCAATTTTTCCCCAAGCAGCAGACAGCCAGACACTTTCTTCTGCGCTATTTGTTTTCAGTGAAGCTGTTTGTAGCAGTTGATTTTGCTAGAACAAGTCATAATAGTTCTAAAGGAGACACTTATCAAGAAGACAAAAACCAATAAACAGAAATCTCTATTTTTTTCTTCAACTCACAAGATAATATATACTCCTTGATATACGCTTGTTCAAGACAATACAAGAAATGAAACCTCAAACCTTACAAGGTGAGACCAAACCCCTTAAAGAAAATCAAAGATAGATTATAAATTTCTACTAGTATGGACAACATAGCCATTTTGCATCCAAACGAAGCTATCATTACCATATGAACATGTTAGTGAATTATATTCAAACAAATCCAGACAAGGTCTGCATACATCCAATCCTCCCCAAATCCCACTTGTGGGGTTACATTGGGTATGTTGTTGTTGTAAATCCAAACATGGTCTTATGTAGAATGAGCCGACAAGTTTTTTCTTCCCAATTTTCAATTGATGTTATACTAAATACAAGAGCTTATAGCAATTTTCTCAACATAAGTCTCGAGAAAAAAAAATGATAATTCTGCATACCTATCTGCCATCTTCCCCACCCCAAATACATGAAAAAAGAACTAATTAAAGAAAATATTTTGGAACTATCATTTAAAGATAGTTCAATGTTCCCTCATCTATGCCATTACAGATTTATACTTCTAACTCGTTCTTTAATTGGTCGTGGATACAAGAGGTGAACAGCTGACCATAACACTCCCGTCAGTGAGCAAGATTTGCTTTAAGCTGCTAGAGGTATGATGACTTGCAGAATGTGACTAGAATAAAAGATCAAGTTGTCATTATCCATTGAGCAAACTAAAAATGAAATGAAAGAATTACCTCGAATCATCAATCAAGCAAACATAACGCAGAACATTCCCATTTGCAGAAGCTTGTTTAGTCCTATCTTCAATTTTCTTATCAAGCAAAGGCATCACATCTGGTCCCATTTCATCAGGATACAAGCTTTCAATCTGAAAAGGGATTTGCAAATGCATCAAGGTTTCTGAAGCTAATTGAATTAGTAACAAAACAAAGAGACATGGGGACACCTATCCTAACCTTCATATTATCTAGGTTTAAACGTCGTCCAAGGAGCCAAGCAAGAATTAGAGCCTGTTATGAAGACATCAAAACAAAATGTTGTTATGAGGGATGTTCAACTTCTTAAAATTCATGAACGTTTCATGCAAAGAAAAATAAGGAAACACAATATGATTCTTTAAGAAGATATATCTTCAAATAGTCTCAGTTAAGAGCTTTTTTTTACCTGTTGAATGCTAAGAGTAATTTGCAAACAAGAAGGATCAGTGATTGCTCTCTCTCTCTCTTTTGCTTGTCATTAGTAAAACTGTCCTTTTTTCTCTTTTCAAAAAGTATGACTCAACTAATTGAATAATTGAGGCAATAGAGGAAGATATCTTTTGCTTTATGTCTATTCATTACTTTTGTTTTATGCACTTGTCCCTTTTTCAACAGCTCATTGTATATAATGAATACGTTTTAGAATTGTGAAGAATGGGATTCTGTTCCATTTTTCCTTTTCTCTAGGTATTATTTTTTCTATGTTTACTTGAGCCGATGGTCTATCGGAAACAACCTTTCTACCCTACAAGTTAGTGGTAAGGTCCGCATACACACCCCACTTGTGGGGTTATACTGGGTATGTTGTTGCTTCTATTTTTCTATGTTGAAGGTCCCTATTTAGGTCCATGTACAACTCTGTCCCAATGGATAAACTGAAAACAAGGATTCACCATTTTATTGTTCTTTCAAATAGATATCAAAATGCCTTTTCTCCATGTTAGCAAACAAACTAACAAGAAATTGAAGTAAGTATATCTATTGAACTCTTGAAGAAATTGAACCAAAAGTCTTTTCAGAAAGAAAAAAAAGGGTAATATGATAACTCTTGAAGAAATTGAACCACCAATAGTGGAGGCTAATATTGTTCAGTAGATTCTCAGATCAACAATTAAAACAGAAAACAAAAAAATAATCAAAAACAATAAACATTCAATGAAGTAGTGATTCACATACATCAAAATTTAAATATACAAATACCATACATTAATAGAGCATTTTGCTTGTTATTTGGTTCTTTTCAAATATATTTGCACTTGCATAGTTATATTTTTTAGTCTACACTTGTATATCCAATACAACTGATATGAGTTGTGGTGGGATAGTTGAGATTTTTCTACCCTTATTTAAAATTTAGAAGCACGAGTTGTGGAATTTGGAATGGAAAAAAATATGTCAAGAGTGCCCCTAAAATGTGCAAGAACGATGTGGATACCTAAAACGAGTAAGAAAATAATATATGCACTATAAAAATATATAACACGTTGCTAATTAAAAAATTTACTATGGAAGAGGTACAACTTGTATTAGTTGTGTGATGATATTTTTTATTGCAATTATATGCTGATTTATGGGATCTACTCTTGATTTTTATTTCTTTGCCTTTTGTTTCTCTTTCATGGTCTTCTCTTCTTCTTTTTTCTCGTCAGTTTTTCTTTTTAAAAAAAATATTTGAAAACCAATGCAATTACTCCTTCAATTTTATAATATAAATAAAAATATATTTTATTTTTTATGGTTAAATAATTACCTAAGATATTAATAGTCAAATTTAAATACGAATATAATTTGTATTCGTATTGTAGGATTAAATGATTTTTCATTTATCATATTTTAAATTTTTCATCTTTCTAATTCATTTCTTTTTAACTTCTACTTTTAGGATCCATTTAAACATAAAAATTATTTACTTTTTTAAAATAATCTATTTTTAACTCACTTTTCACTTTTGAAATTGTATTAAAATACATTCAAACATGAATATCATTTCAAATATTTTTTGCAAAAATCATTTCGAATATATATAAGTTTAATAAAATTTTCAATTTAGAAGAAAAACGTTCGAAGTTGAAGAAGAATGATATCTGGATTTTTTTATTTTTTTTTTATATGATGAGCTTAAAGAATAGTGGACTCCATAATTCACTTTATTTATATTATTTAGTATAATTTTATTGGATCATGTCAATTTTAAATTATTTTTTTTTTCTTCCTAATGTTTGAAGCTTTAGATGGGCCCACTATATCCAAGTGTCAAAGAATAAGTGAAGCTCCACACAACTTTTGTTGGTTGTGCTTCTACTATACTAAAATTTGTGTTGCTAACTACGAAAATACTATATCCACCTATCTCTCTTTTTTGCTAGTGGTACAACTATGTTTTAGCTACACAAAAAAAAAAAGCAGCAAAAATGTCCTTTTTCCCAATTCAATAATTGAAGCAAGAGGAGAAGGGTATTTAGGGGAAAGGGGGGCCACCAGGTGGGGGATTCAAAAAATAAAAGAGCTGTAAATAATAAAATAAAATGGGAATTGAAAACATAATATAAAAGGGGAAATGACGATTTTAGTCCCTATAACATTGCCTCGAAAGTCGACTAATCTATTTATTTTCCTTTTTTTTTAACATTCTTTTTCTCCCCTTTTTTGTTTTTTTTTATTTTATTTCATGTAATGTATTTATTTATCCATCAAATTTAATTACACCAGTAGTAAATAGTAGAACAGAAATTAGGCCTTCAATTGCCAACCCCATTTGCAGATTTGTTTTGCAGGTAACTCAATATTTCCAAATCTTGACAAAAATGAACTGATTCTGATTTTGGTCTTTGATTGTTTACTATATTGTTTTGATTCAGGTGACAGAGTTAGTTAGTGATATATATATATATATATATATGTTAGTGAGAAGTAGCACATCTCTGTTGGAATTAGTTGAGCTCTTGCTCCTGTAGTTTACTGTCCTTCCGTTGTTCTTACTATCTGATGTTTTGTTCTATTTTTTGTATTATTACTATCTGATGTTTCTTGTATCTCAATTATATATCGTATCATTTTGTTCTAGTTTCTGTTTTGTTACTATCTGTTGTTTCTTGTATCTCAATTATATATCCTATTGTTTTGTTCTAGTTTCTATTTTGTTTACTGTCTGTTGTTTTTGTTATTACTATGTACTTCCGTTACTTCTTTTTCAGAACTGCTTTGGACTGTTTTTTCGGAAATAGCCTATCTACCTCTGAGGTAGGGGTAATGTATGCGTACCCTCCCCAAACTCCACTTTGTGGAACTACATTGGGTATGAGAGGTTTTGATTGTCTCAAGGGGATTAAACATTACTATGCATACATATAAAAAATAATTTTGGCTTTGTATACATGTATGGTGCAATTTTTCAGGGAGGGGGTGGATCGGATGAACCCCTTTGCGTCCCATTAGTTCTACCCCTGACTCGTAGTATGGTAAGAGAGAGGTTTTTTGGGTTTAATAACAGTAGTGTCTAGGTTAGCAGCTGCGGAAATCTCAACTAATCAACTTTATACCGGTAATCGATCCTGTCAATTAAGGCTTAGGTAGATGAAATTGTCATTTCATCTAGTCCCTGAGGTTGTTATTTCAAACTCTTGGACTATTAGTCTATACGTACCTTCGTTTGAAATAGTGTTCTTTTTTCTTCTCCCCGGAAGGATTCCAAAGGAGAAAAGGTTAGAAACATTGGACTTAAGTGATGGGAGATGCTTGTAAGTATGCAGTTGTTACAGGAGCAAACAAGGGAATTGGCTTCGAGATTGTTAAGCAGCTCGCCAATTCGGGTGTAACAGTTGTCTTAACAGCCAGAGACGAAAAGAGAGGAACTGAAGCAACATCCTTGCTGAATGAACAAGGATTTTCAAATGTTGTCTTTCATCAGCTTGATGTTCAAGATGCTCAGAGCATTGAGTCCTTGGCAAAGTTCATACAAACACAATATGGGAGGCTTGATATTCTGGTAACGGACCAATTTCTCGTGAAAGTTGCTTAAAGTTATTGGAGATGAATCTATGTATATTGCTCCTCATTCGATCTCGAGGCAAATATTGGACAGTTGCTGAATAAATTTCTGCAGGTAAATAATGCTGGAGCTTCTGGAGTTGTACCTGATGAAGATGTCCTAAAGGCCATGAACATAGATCTTGTAGACTGGGTAAGATAATTTGCTCAATGCTTAGGTCTTGTTTTGTTTTGCGATTCGATCTCATATCTAAGCTTTGAGGTAGGCGATGGTCCATGTGTGTGGTCTGATCTTGCTCTGACAAACAACTCAAACTTGGCCTCAACCAGCAAGTAAACACTTCAACTTTGAGTATGCACATTTAGACACCTCCAAAATTTATGTGACACGTCAGCATAGTGTCCACAAGACATAGTGGGATGAGTTGAAGTGCTTACTTGTCAATTGATGCCAAGTTTTTGAGCGTTTGTTTATATGGCCGATCCTAACTTTTTTTGAGACTGAGACGTAATTGTTGTTATTGTAAACAGTTACCAGGGAAAACTTTCGATGACATTCGAGCTGTGATGAAAACAACGTACGAGCAAGCCAAATTATGCTTGGACACTAATTACTATGGTGTTAAGAATGTTACTGAAGCTCTTCTTCCACTGCTGCAAAATTCCCCTTCACCAAGGATTGTTAATGTCTCCTCCCGTAGAGGAGCTTTAAATGTAAGTAAGACGATCATTCTCGTTGTTTCTGAACATTTCATATTTCTTGTTGATTTCTTTCTCTCACACAGCGAATGCCAAACGAGGAGAGGAGAAAGGAGCTCGGAGATATTGTAAACCTGACAGAAGAAAAAATTGACGAGATTCTGCAGAATTTTTTGCATGATCTGAAACAAGATGCTCTCGAGGTGAACGGTTGGCAGATGAGTGGACCAGTCTATAGCATATCAAAACTATCACTTAATGCTTACACCAGAGTTCTTGCAAGAAAGTACCTGAAAATGTGCATTAATTGTGTCCATCCTGGTTTCGTCAACACGGATATAACCTGGCATACAGGAACAATGCCTGTTGAGGAAGGAGCTGAAGGACCTGTCATGCTAGCTCTTTTGCCTGATGGAGGACCTACTGGTTGCTACTTTGATCATACAGTAGTCTCCGAGTTTTAGATATAACAATAACTATGCCTCAGTTCCAAACAAGTTGGTAAGGTTTAGTGAAAGAAGACTTTCTTTTAGCATCTCTTGATATTTGGTTAAATTTCTGAGCCTGGTTGGTGTCCAGACGTTGAAATGACGAGGGGAGGGAAGGATTATACTGATCAGTCCTCCATTCCTAGACCCCATTTGTGGAACTACACTGGCTATATGGTTCTTTTTCCTACTTGATATCATTTAGTAGTTCTTTTCTATTTTAGGATAATGATTATCTGGTAAGTGTAGATCATGAACATGATATCACATCATTTCATATATGGAAAAGCATAATAACTAAGAGATAAGTCTCTAAAATTGTGATAATATTAAAAGTTGAGGTACCAAAATGGTTATTACAAAGCAAACTGATTATAAGCTGAAGTGAAATCCTAAAAACTAGTCCAGCACTGAGGCAAATGACTCAGTTTGCACTGTTCCATTTGAGTTGTTATGCACGAGAGAAATTGCATAATAATCTACTGTAAACTGACGAGGCACTCTTGTGAATCGAGAAATTTTTCAAAAAATGCGTGAGCTTTGTTAGCCTGATTTCAATCTCCAATCTGGAAGCAGAGGAACAGGAAGAGTCGATTTTTCGTCCTATGAGGATCGAATGTTTGTATCTCAGTGTGTAATACTCGGTCAAGGGAATAAATCTTGAATGTCAAGGATATCAGCTGGGACACCAGCTGCTGTGGGATCATTTCCTGCTCCAGTACCTTGGATAACCGAAGGTTGTTTCTCGTAACAACGGATGTATATCTCCACCTGCAGACAAACGAATTACAGACATTCAATCATCATAGTCATTCTTCGACAAAAGCAAGTCACTAATCTTACTATTTGTATAACCTTAGCTGCACAAAGTTTTGCAGGGCGACTCCAGATGATGCGTGAAGAGTAAAGACAAAGTAAGGCGTTAGCCTAGGCATGGGCAAAAGATAAGGAATTCTTTAAATCACAGCATGATGTTATACATCACTACACTAAATGACATCACAAAAGGGCTTTAAACAATTAAAAATGTTTTACCTTGATAATCTAATAACGATGCGTATGATATAGTTGAACCTCCATAGCAGTAAAAAGAAAATTCCCAACGGAAAACAAAGTAATGGAACAAGAAGAGGAGGCACCAAAGAAACAGCAAAATTGAGGTGAAAGTGCACAATGCATACCACATTATGAGAAGGATACCCATTGATGAAATCCCGCATATCTGGAATG
>JAJOOH010020219.1:0-12563 GCA_029582605.1 Solanum gracilifrons | reverse complement strand
AATGAGGAACTGCAGACATTTAAGAAAAGTTTCCCTTCTTTCATACTCTTAATCGTGCAATAGAGCTATGCCATAGAGGCTTATTCTAACTCGTGCGTTTCTCAGAATCATTCGACTACCCATCATACTAGAGGTGGTTGAAAAGCACAACCAGTTCTTTGTCGATGAGTTGTTCTTAGCAAGAGTCTTGAGAAAGTCATGAGACTCCAGAGGGGCTTGAGAGAAGTCCAGAGTAAGTTAAGTGTTCCGTTTCAGAGGAATGCACCCATATTCATTTGAATCGTGTGTTTGAGCTAAAAGTGAGTTGTACTCTCTTCCCTAAGCCTAGTTTCAGCTGAGATCCTTTTTAAGAGGTATGTTTAGAGCTTGAGTAGTATTTTCACCCGAAAAGGTAGCATGAGTTATGAGATCATGAGCACTAGTAGTGAAAGAGCCCAAAGTTAGAGGAAAGTACGAAGAGGTTTAGTAATCTAAGTAAGGGAGATGGTGGTTTGACAAGCTATATTACTATAGTCAAGTACCTAGTAAGTTAGTAATGAGGACTTTTTCCCTTATGAGTAGACGAAGAAGTGATGAGTTGTGAAGATTCCATCATAGGAGGTAGAATGTGTTGTAGCTAGAAAGGAGTTTGTAATGAAGTGTCATTGTGTAGGTTATGACCAGGTGTAAGTGTTGAATAGAAGAGCATGAGTATTCATGATGTGATAGATCTAAGCTAGGCTTATGATTTTTGAGGGAGATCCCATAATATTCAAAGTGTTATAGAAATAATTATGCATTGATGTATACTGAATGAGTGAATAGTACTCAAGTTGTGAAGGGAAATGTGATAGTAAATTGTAAATATGCATACTAAGAGGTGAGGGTTGGCTATTTGTCATAAGGTCCTAGTGGACGAGTGTTTCTGAATTTGTATCTAGTAGTTGTAAGTTAGTATAGTAATCGAGCAATTATATTGATATTCGGGTTTAGTCATAAATATTAAGCTTGAATTCGAGATGAGTGTCATGATCAAAAGAATGGCAACATTAAGGTGATGATATTAGTCTTGACGTTTAATCTAGAAGACTTGACATAGAGTAGGTGAGGAATTGAGGTGATTAGCTGCAATAGACTGTCGACACCTATCGACCGAATGACCTACTATTAGTTAGTCGGACCACGAACCGTACTGGTTGGCCATCGTTTGGAGTTCAGAGACCAGATTTTTGGCCTTGAATGACGGAACCCACCCATGGATAGTGGTTCGATGGGTTGTGGGTCCTGACCGTGGGTCTTTGTTTTTTACCCTAGAATTTCTCTAAGTCTGGGACTCACTTACGAGATCTACCTACATCTCGTGCATTGAATGACTGACCATCCTGGTGAACCGTCGAAAAAGTACTGAAACTAATTATTTTTGGGACCTGGGCTAGCCAACCATGGAGCTGACCTATGGTCTGTGTGTAAGTCCACGAGCCATAGGTGGTTCCGTTGGAACTGGCACTAGATTTTCTGAAGGACTGAAATTTCTCTTTATTTATAAATCTGAGGTGTTACAGAACCTTAACTTAAATGCTAACACATGCAACTTCTAAGTATCTAGAAAAAAATGTAGAAGCACAACAAAATATGAATACCTTCACCGGAAACAAAATGGTCAAGGAATACAATTGACCTCAACCAAAATTTGCACTTGTTGTACTTAGCAACCAACTGAAAATCCTTGAGAACTTGTAAGATGATTCTCAAATGATCGGCATGCTCATCCTCACTCTTTAAATAGATCAATATATCATCAATAAACACAATCACGAACATATCAAGGTATTGCTTTAACACTTTGTTCATCAAGTCCATAAATGTTACAGGAGCATTCGTTAGTCCAAAAGACGTAACTAAGAATTCATAGTTACCATACCAAGTTCTGAAGGCTGTCTTCGTAACATCATATTCTCTTACCCTCTGCTGATGATAACCCGATTGGAGTCAATCTTGATGAAGAAACCAATACCTTGAAGCTGATTGAACAAGTCATCAATCATTAGGATGGGATACATATTCTTAAAGGTAATCTTGTTCACTTGTTGATAATCAATACACATGCGAGGAGAGCCATCTTTCTTTCGAACAAATAAAATAGGAGCACCTATGGAGACTTACTCAGCCTTAAGAAACCCTTATCCAAGATGTCATTTAATTGATCTTTCAACTTCTTAAGTTCTGCTAGAACCATTCTATAAGGAGGGATGAATAAAGATAAGTTATGTATCTGGAAGAAGGTCAATTCCAAAGTCAATATCCTTTTCGGGAGGAACACTTGGAAGATCGTGGGGGAAACACTTCAAGAAACTCATTTACAATAGAAACTGACTCAAGAGTAGGGGCTTCGAAATTCATATCCCTAACTCGTACTAGATGATAAAATCAACCCTTAGAAATTATCTTTCTAGATTTACGGCACGAAATAAACTAACCTTTAGGAGCGGAATTACTACCTTTCCACTCCATGACTCGTTCTTTCGGAAACTGAAAGTTAACCACTCGGGTTCTACAGTCAATAGAGGCATAACAAGAATGAAGACAATACATTCCAAGAATAACATCGACATCCAACATATCTAACTCTACTAGATCAACTGAGTTAACTTTCTAAAAAATTGAGATCGAGCAATTTCTGTGAACCCATTTAGCAAAAATAGAGTTACTGATACAAGAATAGACTGAGAAAGGTTCTAAAAGGATTTCAAGACTGACATCAAACTTCATAGCAACATAAGGAGTCACGAAAGATAAGGTAGCTCTTAGATCTAGCAACACATAAACATCATGTAAGACCGGCAACATACCAATGCCACATCTGGAGAACTCTCCTGATCATGTTGAATTTGAAGATCATAAAACCTGTTGTGACGTTGTCTGCCACCAGAACTAGATGAAGCACTCTGTTGAGTAGGGCGACCAAACGAAATAGACTAAATTTGTCGGCGACCATCTTCACCCTTGTTAACAACCAAATGGCAATATCTTAACCTATGTTCAATGTTACCGTAACCAATATATGCAAATGAACTAGATAAGCTATCACCAAAATGACCCTTCCCACATTTCTGACATATGGGGATAGGACACCCACTAGAAGCATTGTTTTGAGACTTAGTGTTAGGAACCCTATCCTTGTTGAACTTAGATACAGGATTACTAGAACTAGATGGGTCTAGGACAGAATAGCTTTGCCGAAATTAATGATGACGACCACCACTAGATCTATGATAAGAGTAATCAACACTATCGGTCCACACCTGCTTAGTCTTCCTGGCATTCTCCTTAAGCTCTCTTCCTCAATCTTTTGAGAATGAGTCATCAACCTCGAAATATCCATCTATTTGATCAACATGGTGGTTATACACTCCTTGACAACCATTTTTGAGACAGCAAAAACAAACTTGCTCAACCGAGCTCTAGAGTCTGCAACTATAGTCGAAGCATACTTCAAAAATTGAGTGAACTTCAAAGCATATTCATTCACACTCACATTTAATTGCCTCAAATTGATGAATTATTGCACCTTAGACTCTCTCATCTCAAGAGGGAAGAATCGATCTAGAGAAGCACCCTTGAACTTGTCCCAATCCAAAAGACCCGCATCAATAACCATTTCTTCCTTCCATCAGTTAAATCACACTTGAGCAATCACTTTTAATTAGTAAGTGACCAAGTCCGCCTTTTCAATCGGAGTCAAACCCAGAGACACACAATCTTTTGAATCCTCTCAACAAACTCTTGTGGATCATCATTCACATTAGAACCATGGAATTCTAAAGGAATTTTTCTTGTGAAATCTCAAACCTTAGTCGTTTCTGTACCTATATTTGCGTTCACGAGAGCTATAACCTCAGGGTTAGCTTGCATAATCAAGGCTTGGGTAAGCACTTGGAAAACAGCCTTAAACTCAGCATGTGAGACTTGCTTGACCAAAAATCGACTGGAGCTTGAGGAATTTTGGGTTCCACATTCAAATTCCTTGTCACTGGAGATCTTCTTAGAGGCATATTCTAAAAAGCATAGAACAAGAGTTATAAGGAAACTTTTATAAAGTTCAACTTTATCGCACAACTTTAGAGTAATGAAAGAAGTGATGTTTCTTAAATGTCTTGTAGCCTCCTATTCATAAATATGATGCGTTTCACACTCATGAACAAGACTTTACTTAATGTGGCTTGTCAGACACCCTAAGAAACTTGAACCTGGCGTTTTAAATACCAAGTTTTTCATGACCAAAAACTTTCCCTAGACACGACATGGTGAATAGAATTTTGAAAGACGCTAAAAGAATCACACGACATAACATTAAACTAAGATAATAATATAACTGAAATAAAGAATAAGAAAGTCTCGAATAAAGTCTCATCATAAAACTGAATCAGAGTACAAAATCATAATGCATAATACTATGTCTAACAATATGCATCTACTACGTAATAAGTGACTAGGAGAAGCATGTGTCATACCCTCGAACCATGTGGACTCACCAATCCAAAACCAAGTTGATAGGATACAATACTGACTGCGACATGAGTAAGGTGCGTTAGAACCTATATTATAAAACAATATAGGCATAATATATGTAAGTGGACAATACTCGGAGTGTACTGGGGAAAGATGTGTGAGTGTAACATTACAACATGATAAGTCTGAAAACATGATAATGTCATGACCAAGTAAACACAATATAAATCTGATCATATCATTTCATAAAATATAGTACAAGGTCATGCATTATTTTTTAAATCATAATCATAACATGAGTCTTCGAGAAAGTCATAAATCTTTGTAGGCCGTCAACTGACATAAACTATGTGAGATATAACATGGAGTTCACTGTACTACTTCTTCATCGAAAAGAGAGAGTATCCTACTTTCCAAGGTAGGGACCGTAATCATGAGCTTACGTGGATCCACTAGCTATTTTGTACATTTGGGACATCCTACGGAGGCACATAGTTCTAGGACCTAAGTAATCGTCACTAGTCCAACTCGCTGATAAGTAACCGCCCAACAGAAAACATGCATATTCCTAATAATATTCACAATCTTTGAAATTGCAAGAATGTAGTAATACTAAATCATTCATAAATCTCATAGAATGAATCCTTTAAAATCATGATTTCATAACATATTCATAAGAGACACTTAATCGAAAGCATCTAAATTATGATAGTATTTTCATAGTAAAAAGGACATTTCAATCGAAAGTGGCTAAATCATATCATTCATTCATCATAGGATTAGCCTCAATTTTCATAAAATTGATTGATACTTTAATTGAAAGCATCCTTGAATTCATAAATTTTTCATATCAAAATTGCATATATAGTATGGGTTCATAATAAATTCATTGAAAACATTAAAATATGATCAAATCATGCATAATAAGATCATTCATGATGAATAAAATTTATATCAATTGAACCCATGGAAGAATCATGAAAACCCTAGAATTGGGTGAAAATCATAAAGTAGAATTTGAGGTTTTTTTGGGACTCAATGGGTGAAGAAGGACCCATTGATGAATTTCTCATATACCTTGATCGAATCCTAGCTTGAAATTTGGAAAGAAAACTTGAAGCTCTATGAATCCTTGAACACCTTGAAAGAGACTTGGAGAAGAAGACTTCAGGGTTTTGAGAGAATAAGAGAGAATGGGGGATATTATGGGGCTTAGGAGCCTCTAGTGCCTTCTAAATAATCTCAAATGATGTAGTTTATGAATTAAAATAGTAGGAAAAGACCCAATTAACCTTGTGAAATAATTGTCGAACTCACTCCTATGAGCCCATGTACGGTCCATATTGTGTTTTATGGACCGTGTTGTCCATCTATGGTCCATACTCCTGAAAACTCATTTCTTAAATGAAGAACCACAAGCCAAGGACCACGACCCGTACTGCTTTCCACAATCCGTGAATCCCTTATGTTTACACAAATTACTGAAGTCCTAACCTTCTGAAGTTCAAATCCATGAGGCCCAACTACGGTCTGTCTTTCTCTCTACAAATCGTACTAACCGACCATGTACCAACTTACTGAAATCCAAAAGATTTTGGAGGAAAATCATGATTGTTCATCCACAACTCTTGGAACCATGTATGACTCGTACTTGCCGCTCGTGGACCAATGCACTAGCAATTTTTTCTTCAACTTTTATACCTCCAAGGTGTTATGGAAGTACACAATATCAAGGTACTATATTAGTTATTGTGTTTATAATAAATTATATTTTTTTTTAATGCACTAACTTTTCTTTAGTTTTCCAAAGGAAATTTCGGGATGTCTTTTACATTTATTAGTAATATGTGGATAAATTTCAATACTGAAAACGCAATAGCTCTCCAAATTGGTACTATTGAATTATACTTTATTTACTAATAGTTGAATTAATAAAATAACAGTAAACTATACTTATTGTGCTTACAACGTAAATAATATGCAGATTTGATGCCAAGAAGAAACAACACAAATATATTATTCTACTCTCAAGCTTACTAATAAAACAAGCTAAAGAAGTGACAATTAGCGATATTTCACATTGTTCATTCGATGATAAAGACGTATAACGTTTCAACTACTTCAATAATAATTTATACTTTTTTACAAATGTATAACACATTTTTTATGTTTATTTGTAGGTTACATATTGTAAGCTTGATGCGGCAATTAAAGATATAACAAATATAGATGACCCATGGTATGCATCATGCAACAAATGCTATCAAAAAGTTAAATTTAAAAATACTATTTCAAGCTGTACACATTGTCACACAGAAAAAATTGAATATGAGGAAAGGTAATACACATAATAAAAATTATTTTCCAGCAATTTTATATATCAATAAATGAGCTAATTGTTTACTTCTCGATAACTTTGTAGATATCTTCTAAAACTTGAGGTGTTTTATAAAAAAGCAATGTCATATTACATTGTTTCAAACTAAAAGATATTTGTTTGGTTGCGACGTTACAACGTTACAACGTTTAAATGATCAATATAAAAAATGGTCCTATTTTATTATTAAATCATTTATGGGAGATTAAGGGGTGTCAATGGATTATCTTTTGCTAATAAATACTACATTTTCTTTAATACAGAAAAAAAAATTGCATTGTATTGTAAGTTAGAGTAATCACAAATAATACACATTTCTTATAAAAAATTCAAAAAATGAAAGTGATCGAACTAGAAGATGCTTCATTGCAGAAGAAGTACAAGATGTTCAAAAGGCTATTGCAATTGACATTAAAGATGAAATAAAATTAGAAACAACAAACATAAAGATAAAACAAATTGAAGATGAGACTAATGACACAATAACTCATAAAAAAGAAGTTCACAATGTTTTCTCTCTCTAAAAAGAAAGCTCTAGCTTCTCACTAAAAAACTTAGAACAAGATGAACAAAGAAGACCAGGAAATGAGTTATCATGAAGAGGGCTTGCTTTATCGGTGTACAAATAAGCCGAAGGAAGGGTAAGTCCAACAGCTTCAGCCCATAAAGTAAGTTTCCTAGAATCCCTTCAATCCTCAATTAATGAATCTAACATAAGTTTTGTTACTCAAGGTCTAGACAACATAAACTTCCAAGTCGAACAACATAACCCCAAAAACCATCCAAACTTCATTCCTATAACAACAAATGACAAACATAGGCTATATCCCCCTTAGAAGTACTCATTAATCATTAAATTGGTGGACAAAATAATAGGATATGCCTATTTCCAAAACCGTTTTCAAGCTCTTTGACAACTTACCAAAAAAATAAACCTCATTGACTTTAGTAAAAACTTGTATCTCATAAAACTTTCCAAATCAGAAAACTACAAAAATATACTACACAAAGGACCTTGGATCCTGGGATCACAATTCTTCTATATCCTAATATGGGAACCAAAATTCAACCCATCAATTGGTCAAATAAACTTTTCAAAAGTATGGATAAGATTATCGGAACTTCCGACAAAATTATATGACCTTAACATCCTCTGAAAAATAGGAAATCAAAAAGGAACGATCCTTAAAATTGATACCGTTACAATGAACACAACTGGAGGAAGATATGCCACACTTTGTATCCTAGCACTATTATCCAAAATACTGCCAACAGATATATTAATAGGAACCCATCTCCGAAAAATCCAATATGAATTATCTACACCCTTATGCACATTTTGTGGTAAACTTGGACACTTAGTGCACTCATGCCTTAACAAACCGAATAATATCCCATCCACTTTTAGAAGCGCAAACCAATATGATTCAATGCCAACATATATCTTGAAAGACACAAATAAGGAAAAAGGTTGGACAATAGTAATATACCAAAAGAGGAAAAAGTCGAAAGCCCAACAACCTGCACACGTGAATAATAATTACTTATACAATCTCAATACATTTAATACACAAATAAATGACCGAAAGCCAAAATAAGATCCCTAAAAAATAGTAGGGCCACCAAACCTGAATATCCAGGACAAAACCAAACAACAAGGAAACAAAAATGATCCCCAAAACTCAACTCAAAACTCCAAGGAAGGGGAGACAACCACGTCACTAGAAAATGAGAGTACATGTCACGTACATAGTATGGTATCCAAGTTCTCTTTTAATGATAAAAACTATACAAACGTGGACAAAATCGACCCCACCACAACTAAAAACAAAACAAATACAAGTTCATAAGGCAGCTCCCCAGCCATACCCTGCAAATTACTAACTCCCGTCACTCAAAAAATAAATCCAAAAAAACGGGATAAATTTGCCAGCAAAATCCCACAATCCATGGAAATAATAATACACCTCAAACTAGAACAATCTCGGTCACCAAATAAAATCAAATAATAGAAACACTCTTGAAATAGAATCGAATGTTTATCCAACTGTCAACATCCCACAAATTATAACACAATAACCAAACATTCCTCAAGTCCTAATTCTTGAAAGTAGTACAAGGAATTTTAGAGTACAACCTAATATAGATCCTAATAAAATCCGACCATCTAAATGAACTATTTAAAAGACTATCACCAACATCACTATTTCCCACAAATCATTCACAACCTCCAACCAAATATGTCTCAATACAACAACCATACTTATCACTAACTGCGACAGTGCATTCTACAACCCCACAACCAAAGGTTTCCCTCGAGCAATCCACCCCATTCCCATCAACTGATGGGAAACTACATCACTTTTTAACCAACCCCACTACTGAACCCCCAACTACATTACCAGACAACCTTTCCTTACGAAACATACCAGCCCCTAGAAATGAAAAACTACAACTCACAAAACACTGTGTTTCAGAACCTAACAAATCCACCCATACCTTTCATCAGAACTATTAGACCACGAATATACACGTACTGGTGGCTTTTCTACATGCAGTTCAAGTATCACATTACTCGAATTGGGAAGGAATGTTAAACCTCCACTAGAACGAAAATAATCGCACACCACTTCCCACTTGAATACAAGAGAGGCTAGCCAAGAGCTTCATAAATCTAGCACTGACGCAACTAGAGCTAACCCATAAACTTACCTCCCTAGAATTTTACCACATATTCCACTTCCCATCACCACTGTCCAACCTGAATACCCAACATCTCTCGCTTATACACCAATTGAATACCTTCGCAAACTCCTCGTTATAATAAATAATAGATATGCAAAACCCAAGTCAACAAAATGAGAAAAACACAAGCAATGAGGAAGACAAAAACATAGTGGATAAAGTAGTCCCAGAATTACAAATGAGGTAACCATCATCCCTATGAAAATCCCTCAGGCACACCCATCGAGAGAAGAGGAACCAAACATGCTAGATCCATTGACTCGAACTCTCCATTTGAAGAATCGACTTACACCGGATATGTTACTAAGTATCGAAAGGAAGTTTCTAATCAAAGTCCCTCGGGAAGTGAACAAAGCAGATTTGAACATACGCTGCTACAATTCCCAAGAGCCACTAAAATATGTAGCGCTAATCATCCCTACGATAATGGACAATCAAGCTCTGGATGCAGGGAATGCAAGCATCTTATCAACAACAATAAACCTAGAAGTTACTCTAATGTCGGGAGGGAATCACATCATTCAGGAAACCCCATTAATGAAGATCTTACTTTAGAACTGTAGGGGTGCAAAAATGTTAATTTCATGAAATATATGCCCACACTCATGTCATATTACAACCCAACAATTCTTGCTCTTACTGAGAAAAGAATGGAGGATCATAATAAAATTTTACAGGTACTAGACTTCAAAGATGTCATACAGTTTTAGGCTTTGGGATATTCCGAAAGGATTGCTCTACTTTGGAGGAACTCAAAAATCACCGTTGAACCTTTTGTTATTATTGAACAAGAAATTCACACCACTATTGAGGTTAGTAAAAGCTTCCCTAAATAGTATATCTATATAATTTATGCTAGGAATACTGCTAGACAAAGAAAAATATTATGGGAAAATTTGAGGAATACTTTTACCAAATCAATAGGTCATGGCTAGTTTGTGGAAACTTTAACAAAATCACTAGTGTTTTTGAGAAGCTAGGGAAGAGACTAATAAACAACAATAAGAGCTCTAACTTCATTAACTGCACTGATGATATGAACATGATCGATATAGGTTTTACAGGGCCAAAATATACTTGGACAAATAAGCACAAGAACAACAAAACCCTTATTATGGAACGACTTGATCGCTTCCTTAGCAACCACTTCTAGTTAACTCTCTTCCTAGATTCAAAAGCCTATCATCTTCCTCGTATACATTCCGATCACTTCCCTATTCTTCTCAACAGCCTAAAAATCTCTTCAAACTCAAAAAAGTTATTTAGATTTGAAACTATGTGGATTAGGCACCCGGATTTTCCTAACATAGTAAGTGGAGCATGGAACGATAATAACAATTATAATTATACCCTAGAAAACTTCATTCAAAATATAAAAATATGGAACAAAGAAACTTCCGAAAATATTTTTAAACAAGAAAGCCATTCTTGACAGATAAATGGGCTGCAACAAATGGATGCTATAAACAAAAAAGATTTCCACCAAAATCTAGAGAACACTCTCACTATCGAGCTTATTGAATTACTCAGAAGAGATAATGACTTTTGGAAGCTAAAATCTAGAGTCCAATGGCTTAGCGAGGAAATACTTAATTCTTCCACACCACTACTACAAATAGAAGTAGAAATAAAATTATTGGCTTAAATGACTCGGTGGGAATCAAACTTTTGACCTTTCTTCCATAAATAGCATAATTATCCAGTACTTCCAAAACATCTACACAACTGGGCTTATTAAGAGCGACTATCATAAACCAAATATATGTCAAAATTCCCTTTAAACGGAAAGTAGAGACATTATTGGTAGACCCCTTGATAAGGAAGAAATTAAAAACGCTATTTCCTCCTTTAAACCTTTAGATGGACTTCATCATCTTTTCTTCCCAAAATATTGAAATGATATTAAAGAAGCAATAGTCGATACTTGCATGAAAGCATTTAAATCTAGCTCCATTCCTCCAGAAATTAATAAAACTTTATTTGCCTTATACCAAAAATAAAGAACCCTGAGTAGATTAACCACTATAGGCCCATTAGTCTTTGTAATACGATTTATAAAACCATCACCAATATTATAGTTAATAGGATCAGAACTTCCTAGTAGGAATGGATTCCTTTCAGGTTGTGTTGTTAGAGACCAGACTGTTCTAACAGGGCAGGGGAGATAAATAACTAATCTAATACAGTACAACTATGATCGGGCAATAGCGCAGATAAGATCAGACTGAATGTGTGAATGATATAGTTCTGGTTCTTTTTTGTCCCGTTCCTTCAATCAAAGTGTCACGACCCAAGGTATCCCCTAGGCATAACATGGCGTACAAGACCCCGAAAGGCCCCATACAAGCCACTTATCATACATCATACAAGATAATAGAGTTTAAATTATTTAAAAGATAGTTTCAACATATAATAGTTTTATAGAGGAAAGCAGAAACCTAAACATCGTCTCAAAGCCATATAGTACATAAGAAGAAATCGGGACATAACCCGTACATCAAGTTCAAAACCAAAATGAAAAGATATAATGAAATAAAGGTTTGGTCCCTAAAACATGAGGCCTTACCAATCATCAAACTTCAACTACTAAGAAATCCTAGCCACGGAGGTCAAATCAGAATCGTCGGACCCTACATTTGGGGAAATGTAGGCAAGAGTATGCATTCGTATAAAAATGCACCAAGTATGATGGCCATGCATAAAAATCATGCTATAAAGGATATTTTCAGGATATGCAAAGACCAAGTTAAAACATAAGATAAGAAGGTTAGAAAACATATGTAACACCTCTAAAACCAGACCCAGAAAATTATTGCAGAAACTTACCTGAACCAGTGAACCACAACAGGGTTCACGGACCGTGATAGGGTCCATGGTCCGTTGACCTGCCCGTGATCATGACTTGGACTCCACCAGGCCCAAACATCAGACCATAGAACCCTTCACAGGCCGT
>JAJOOH010020194.1:0-10022 GCA_029582605.1 Solanum gracilifrons | reverse complement strand
GACGCAGTTTCATCCTTAGACTCTCCTCAGTCGTTTTCACTTCGACATTCTTGTCCTTTTCCATCTTAGCAGCAATTTCACCTTTCCTGAGATGATAGAGTAACATTTTAGGATTTGGTAGTATGATTTTATTTCTGGCTAAGAAACTCAAGACTCGTGAAATTTGGGTCGGACCTTTTGGTAGTGACTTGTATTTGATATTGTAGGAATTCTTGGAAATTTTTGAAAAGGAGTGGGCTAAGGATGTCCTTATTCAAAGCAACGTACCACATAAACAGTTAAAGCACACAAGTAAACAGACAAATATCGCGTTCTAAACATGTATGTGACCCTTTTGTGCCAAGGGTAGGCCTAGCGAATTGAAGGATGTATATGTCTTTTTAAGCCAATTTATTATCCCCAAAATATTTCATTAATAGCATTCAAAAATGTTTGACAAACATAAAATTGGGGAAAAGAGTTCGGAAAATAAATTACAAGACAAAGTACAAATAAAGCAATCCCACGCAGGGGATGATAACAAACTTCAAGCTCATCCGGATCTTTCACCAAGTCTGCTCCTTTTGGCTATGCTGACCTCTTCCCACATAGCATATTTGTTCGCCCATAGGTGATCTCTTGCCAATTGAGCCCATTCTTGATGTCCGAACCTCTCGACCGATTGAATCTGCTGCTCCATGCTATCATCTAATTCTGACATACATTGCCTGGATTTTTGTAGCTCTTGTTTCAACTGAGCTATGACTTTGGCGTCTTCCGAGTGTCGACGCTGATGCTATAACTCATTCCTATCAAACCTCTCTTGGAGTTGATGAAGTCGAATTTGATGCTTGGCTCCAACATCTGCAATAATATGGGGAACGTTTGGACCGGGTTCGATAGTTTCGACAAGACTCTTCTTTAACCATTCTTTGTAATCCTTAGAACATTCCGGACGAAACCTATTTGGCACCGGCTCACCCAACAATAATATGGGGAACGTTTGGATCGGGTTCGATAGTTCCGACAAGACTCTTCTTTAACCATTCTTTGTAATCCTTAGAACATTCCGGACGAAACCTATTTGGCATCGGCTCACCCAATACCCTTCGAGTCTTCCATAATTGAAGCATCTTTTTAGTAAAAGTGACTTCACCATTTTCATGATATCACAAATCTTGTCATGTCTTCTATCTGAGGAAGTTCTTGTTTCCCTCCTTGTTGTCTAAGTACTCGAGAAGGAGCATATGGCCGAGTTCTTCTCAACCCAGCAAATATCAAGTAAGGGGTCTTTCCGCTTCGGATCACAATTTGTTTTGTTATTACCAAGCATTGGATCGACCACTGTACATTTTCCTCTCTCAAACCCTGAAGTCTCGGGTACCAAAACTCTTGGCTTCCAGTCCTGTTGAAATGATTACGTTGCATCCACCAATCGTGACTTTCGAGCCTATTCGGTCTTTCCAAGAGATCTGGTTCTGTTGGATCATGAGCTTTGATCAAGTGTCTCATCATCCACCATTGAAGTATCAGGTTGCACCCTTGAAAGAAACGTGTGCCATTTTTACACCTATCCAACGCCCTGTAAATTTCAGCAAGGATCATAGGAGCCAAATTGTAGTACTTTCTTATAGGCCCGTAGCTTACTCCATTAAAAATAGCATGAGTAACCATTACAACACTTGGATGGATGGTGTAGTTTGGTCCTTGGGGAAACACCATTGTCCTAAGTAGACATATCGCAAAAGCGAGGGGGCGTGTTTCCTTCCATTTTTCTTCTGAAACGAACTCTTCTTTGAACTTCTCGTAAGCTCTTGCGCGTCCAAATCGATAATACAACTTTCGAAGGGGAATATTTGGCCCGGGAAGCCTGTCCATCCATTCAGCTTTGATGAGTGACAATTTTTCTTTAATTTCGGCAAAATCTCATACTTTTGGAAAGAGGAGATCAATATCGGGTTGGTGTTTCCTTTTGTTGCACATGCCGACGCTCTCGTAACTTGCAAAAACTTCATCTATAGTCGGGGTCAACTCTACTTCCCCAAACCGAAATACCATGTTGTCGCTGTCCCAAAATTTCACCATCGTTCCAATCAAGTCGGGGTAAGCCACCATTTTCATTAATGACGGGAGATGGCCTATATGTCTTTGAACTTTCTTTTTATCTTCCTTGTTCATGAATTTCCACCAAACTTGGAGGTAAGGATCAGGAATAGTCACCATTCGGGTTCTCAACGGCTCAAACGTCGGATTCATCCTACAAGAAAAACAAACAAATGTAATTTAACCCCCACCCCCACTTGATAATTAATTTGTTTAAAAATAACATATACATCCTTCAATCAAAACACATAAGTATGATTGTCTTTTTATTGGCAAATGGGCCAAATAGACACAATGTGGGCTTCTAATGGCCCAACACGCCTTGGGTGTTGGGTCGACTTAGTTCAAAATGCGCTAAATCAGGGATTTGGTTTCGCTCTACGCTAGTTGACTAAGAGTGGCTTTGAAAGACCGGAAACCCAAGTGGACAACTTAGGCTGGAATTCACGACAACCATTGGACGCATAACATACCAATAAATCGTTGATCCTTCCGAAAAAGGGTTGAGTATAATAAATTCGGCTGCGATTATGCAGAAACCGTCTTTAATATACTATACATACAATAGGAAGATGTCATGAATGCAATCACAGTTATAACAAATTAAACACGTTGAGAGCAGATAAATAATTTAGCAATTAATACAATTAGTCAAACAAGTCAAATCTTATGGTTAGAACTTAATTAAATCTCCAACAGAGTCGCCATTTCTATTTTACTTAAAGAGATATATAAGGATAATGACTGAGTTTTCAAAAAATCGATTAAATGTGTGATTTAAGAGAAATCGAATTTCCAAAAGGACAGAGTCGCCACTTAATTTTTAGTAAAAACTCAAGAAAAATATAAGGTTTTTCAAAAAATTCAAACAGATAAAATCGATTGAAAACAAGGGTTCGAGTTCAATGTACATTCCGAGAAGGTGTTAGGCCCTCGGAATGCTCGCTAACTCGCGGTTGACCGACGATTTGACCAAAATTATTTTGACTAATTCTTAAAAGTTTAACTTAAGTAAAAGAATTCGTTTATTTAACTAATTATTTTTAAAAATTTAACTAAGTAAAGAACTCACGACTTTGACTAATTTTGAAATTTAAACTAAGTAAAAAAAATTCATTTATCTAACTAATTATTTTAAAATTTTAACTAAGTAAAGAACTCACGACTTTGACTAATTTTGAAATTTTAACTAAGTAAAAAAAAAACTCATAACGACTTTGACCAATTTTGAAATTTTAACTAAGTAAAAGAACTTCTTTATTTTAACTAATTTCTGAAATTTTAACTAAGTGAAGGAACTCATTTATTTTAATTTATTTATTTATTACTAATTTTTTTTTTTTTTTTTGTCATTTCTATGTATCTTAAGGGAAATAGGACTACATGGAGTTTTTCTAAGGAGAAGTAACTTAAGTGACGAGACAAATAATAGAATTAAAACTAAGTATGAAATCTACATATTTTAATTCAATTATATATATAAAAAAGGTGAAATGGTGATCTTGGGGGATTTAATTAAATTGAACCATAAGATAATCAAAGTGTTAGTCAAATACAATAAAATAAATAAAGGAGGGAAAGGAGAAGCATGTATAATTTGGGCCTGTTGCTGCGTTTTTTGAGCCTCCTTCAGCCCATTTTCGCTTCTGAAAATCGTGATACAACGAGTGTATACTTTGCATACGGGTCGTATTTTGACCCGTTTTCTTGTATATCAGACTGTATACCGAGTGTCTACAATGCCCTTTGACACCTGGAACCTGTACTTTCGTTTTTAATCCCGTATTTGTTGGGCTGGACTGTATATCAGTGTATAAAGGTTGCATCAAGCTGCTTTTCAGCTTTCCAGAATCTGTAAATCTGATTTCCAACCCCTATACTGCATGTGGCCTGTTCGTCGGCTATTTTGGACTCGATAGGAAATATAGAATTGGGCCTATAAGGACCAACCCGCGAAATGCAAGGGGAGGAGGAGGGAGTTCATGGTGAACTCGGGAGGAATTCACACACAAAAAAAAAAGGATTAATATTTGGATGACAATATTATAAAGAAATGAAATGAAACAGCACCATTAAGGGGAAATGAAACAAGGACTTGTCATATATAATTGAAAAGCAAAAACACATAGGTACAGACAGATTGATCGCTTCAAGCTGCTACATTGACAAAGAAACATTCATAAGCAAGCAAGTGACACAACCAAACTCCTTTGACACACTTAAATAATCGAATGTCACTGACAGAGAACTGGTCATACAGTATGCATAATTATACCATTTGCTTATATCGGGTTAAATAAGAGAAGAAAAACTTTAGACATCAACAATGACACTTAATTTCTAAAAAAAATGAAAAGAAAAGCATGCTTCCAGGAAAAAACTAAGACAAATAAAATAACCAATATTTATTTAAAAAGGAGAAAATGGATGCCGCGTGCTTTAACAAATTATGCTTAATTTAGAGACATAAACTGAAGCAGATCCAAACAAAGGACTGGAAACGAACCTGCTAAAAAAAATAAATGAAATAAAATAGAATGAAATCATATTGATTGACACTACCATATCATAGGAAGATCTCAGCTCAGACCCAACAGAAGACTCGGTCAATTTATCACATATAAGACATCAGTCAGTGGGATATTCTCATGGGCAGATAGCAACACTTCAAACCGAAAGAGTTAAAATGCTCAACTAAGAAAAATCCGATACAGTAGATAAAATGACACCAAATGAACTCGAAATATTGACAGCTCCCTTCATTCTTTCAACTTGAGGTGAAAAAACGAAGGATGCGACATCCAACACTATCAATTACTACAGATTCCCGACGACCAAAAGAAAACTAGGACAAGTATATCAGTTGGCAACTAAACAACATACAACCATGAAAACTTGGAAAACAAGAGAAGAATAACGATTTTTGGGCTAGGAAACGATTTTAAAATACACGCAGCCCACACATACATACTTAGACCATATCCTCGAACACTCGATTCTAAAAGGCAAAAACACGAAGACATTCAAAACATTCTAAGAGCAAACAAACCCAACAGTGAGTAAATGATATTTGAACCTCATGAAAACAAAAGACCAGTAAACTCGTTAATCTATTCACATCTCCAAAGGTGTTTAAAACAATTAACTCATATGAAGGATAGAAACAATCGAGGACGAAGAAGAAAAATCAGCAAGCCACTCCAATTCACAAAAAAAAAGAACAAAACATCAAATCCAAAAAGAGTTACGATTTAAAAGAAGACTCACCTTGTCCGGGGTAGCAAACAGGGAACAATGAGCTAGTAATGGAGCTTCTTTCAATCACCACAAATGAAAACGCCAACAACAAATTCGGACAGTAGATGAATGATTTAGATACTTCAACAATACCAACACTATCGCCCTATATTTTGCCTATTCAATGTTCTGTAATCTTAATTTCTATGTGTTTCTTTCTAAAGCTAGCCTAATTTTTCCCAACCTTTCCCTCTATATTTTCTGATAATTTTTCTAACACCAAGATTTCGAACTGAAAAAAAAATCCTCCCTCCCCCTACAGATGAATAGAAGAGATGATTATATAGGGGGAAAATGGGGTAGAATTTTGGGGGGAATCGGGTAGAAATTTAGGGTTAATTTCGAATTCAAAATTTGAATTCTTTCACCGATTCGAACAAGCACCTTTTCCTAAAATTTTCACCCCATTCCGAAAGAGGAAAGGGGGGAAAAACGCATGCTCTGTCCCGCTGTTGCAACATTAATGGGGATGAAGACGTTGGCATTCCGTTTGGTTGCTGCTGTAGTGTGAATTTGGAAGGGAAAAGGGGATGGGTCGACTGGTACAGCTGAGTGCTGATGCACGTTTGTTTGCTGGGTTTTCTTTTGTGATTAGAAAAGGTGGGTTGGACCGGGTCAGGGGATTGGGTTTGGTTTAGGAATGGGCTGGGACTGAAGTGGAAAAATAAATGGGCTGAAGGGAGTGTGAGTTGGGTCGGTGGGGCATTAATGGGGCTGATTTGGGTCTTATGTGTTGAGGTAGTGGGCTGCTGGAATGTGAGGGAAAATGGCCCAAACTTTGGTATTTTGATATGGCCCAATAAATCACTAATTTAGTCACAATGAATTGTAATTGGCCAATTTGAGATTACGACTTTAATCAAATTGAACTCATTTGCAAATTTGGCTAAATATAAATAAGATGAAATTATATAAATTAATTAAGGATTTTCTTAATCTTAACAAAAAATAAAATAACTAACTTAGTTATGAACTAATCGATAAGAAAATAGAACCCTTACTTTAAACTAAACTAATTTTAATAGAATACTTAAAATAAAATCTTTTGAGATGATTTTCAAATATTTATGAAATATACCAATTATATCTATAAAACTATATGAAATATATTTACTATTTATAAGTCATGTAAGTCGACTAAGATCACTTAAAATGACTTTGAAAAATATTTGAATTTTATAAAACTAATTACTCTAAATTGTTTGGGAATTAAGAAGCTCGTGAATTAATTCATATCGGGGAGGGTCAAAATCGGATGTCAACAACTGTCCCTCATTTTACTTGGATTGATGCAAGAAATTCGAGGAAAATGAAATTGATGAATCCAATTTTGACAGACCACATTTTCATCTTTTCTGAAAAAGTGTTTTTGGTACGGACTTTAAGAATTATGGCCGAACCCCGGAAATGGGTTTCCTACATATCTCAGGCTATATGATAATTCAGGTCACTTGTAGTTCGATACGCTTGATTTAACACCTGATTAAGAAAGAATTCAAAAGTCATCCTGACATCGAATTATGAACGCACCAGAATGCTTGGGAATACGATTTCAGAGAGAATGTTGGAGTACAGCCGAGTTTTCAACAATGATCCCGCCTACATACCCTCAACTCAGGGAATCAGGCTGCCTGTAGTTCGACTCAATCGGTTGAAAAGGGAATCTATTATGCCAGATAACCTTTGGTTCCAGAAGAGTGACAAAATAAATCGAGTATGAGAAGGAGGCTTGCAACCTCTTAGCCATGAGCGTGGCGCGCTTCACACCCATAATTAAGAACTTACACGGACATAATTTCCAAAGCTCTTGGTGCATTGTCACTCAGATTGGAAAGTTGCTTCCGGTAGAGACCAAAATTTCCGGATGCGAAACTGAAATCGACAAACCCAAAGATAAACTCACATGCCTTCTTATAGGGGTGTGGTTTGATTGTGGTGGAAGTCGCTCTTCTGCTTGCGTCCTAGGAGTTTGGCACTCCTCTTTGGACTATGTCCCAGTTCGCTGCTAAGAAAAAGTTCCACGTTGTGCTGCATTCTTTTGGACGTCGTTCGCACCTGTGGTTTGTTTTGGAGATTCATCCTTTCGGATGCTCTCGACAAAGACTGAGATAAAACTCATTAGCATAAAAATGTAATTCAAATGGGAGACAATGTCTTTTACCGTGTTGACACTTAATTGTTCTCCTTGAACATTTGACGTCAACTCTATCGGGTTTGACGTGAAGCAAATAAAGTCTGTGTCTCATATTTGCAATATAATCTTCAATGTACTCTTAATTTGATGTCAAAGTAATAAAGATAGACTGATGTAATATGTTGATAGTTCTTTTGGTGTCATTGTCGCAAAGAAAAATGATGCAGCCGGTGTCGATCTTCTTTTGATAGGCGAATCTTAGTGAATCTCTTTCCCGCGATGTATGAATCTCTTTTCGCAATGCATGAATCTTCTCTTGCGATGCATGAATTATTTTCCGCAATGCATGAATCTTCTCTTACAATGCATGACTTTTCCGCGATGTATGACTTTTCCGCAATACATGACTTCTTTCTCTTGCTATGCATGACTTCTACGCAATGCATGACTTTTCCGTGATGCATGACTTCTTTCTCTTGCTATGCATGAGTTCTCCGCGATGCATGACTTCTTTCTCTTGATATGCATGACTTCTCCACAGTGCATGACTTCTTTCTCTTGCAATGCATGATTTCTTTCTCTTGCGATGCATGAGATTCATTTTTTTGTAATGCATGAACCTCTTTTCTTGCTATGCATGACTTCTCCTCTTGCAATGCATGACTTCTCCGCGATGCATGATTTCTTTTCCGCGATGCATGAATCTTTTGACGATGCCTCTCTGATACCGAACGAAGATAATGCTTCATCGAGCAACTTGAGTGATCTTCTGGGTATCTTTTGGATGGCGGTATCGTCTCAATTGACAATATAATCAAATGACTCTCGGAGTAGTGGTATCATCCCATTCGACAATACGATATAAATGACTCTCCGGGTAGTGATATCGTCTCAATCGACAATATAAAGGAAATGACCCTCGGAGTAGTGGTATCATCTCATTTGACGATACGATATAAGTGACTCTCGGGTAGTGATATCGTCTGAATCGACAATATAAATAAATAACCTTCAGGATAAGAATATTATCATATCTGATAATATAATGCAGATAAATATCTTCCACGTATCTTTAGTTGCTGGAAAATAATAATATTTCTCTCTTCAAGGTTTTCTTTTATCCCATCTCCGAACATAATTGCATGTTCATTACAGACTTCGGTTTGTAGGGAATTGGACGAAATAATGTTATTCATATTCCAAAATATTTGATATAAGAAACATAAAATATTTCCTGCATCCACCGAAAAAATTGTCATTTTGGAGAGCTCCTCGCCCTTTTGACTTCTCAATATTCATCAAGTGGAGGAATATGCTAATCTTGCGGCAAACCTGTAGACCTACATCCATAGAAAAATTGTTAGTTTAAAAATGAACTGATCTGTGTTACTCTCTTCGGTTGTCTGCTCTTTGTCTTGCTATCTCAGGTTGATTTCTCCGATATCTCGCCTCTTGATAGATAAGACAAAATATTTTTTATGTAAAATTAAGTAGAACATGAAGGAAAATCTTATAAGGAAAATAAATTTTCAAAAGTAATATTTGGAAAAAGTCACTGCCAAGTGTCATGTCACGTCGAGCTTAGTGAACGCCATTTGGAGTTGATGTTTCGAGATCTATCTGATTTCCTGTTGGGAAGTATTCAAAGTTGCTCTAAACTGCAGATAAACCCTGTTAAAATTTTGAGGCCATCCTCAAAATTTCTGTCCCAGCTATCTGTCTTGGGTTATCTCGAACTGTTGGTGAGCAAATTACGGAATTTTGAGATTTCCTCAAAATTCTGTCCCAGTTGCAAATTTCAAAGTAACTTCAGTCTCGACTTTGTTGGAGAGATCTCTTTCTTGAGAATTTTTTAGTCCCTCTAAAAATATTTGTCCCAGTTTCTATTGTAAAGAAAAAATAAAGACCAAACGTAGTTCCCCCTCAGGGATCAACAAAAATAAGAAAGATTACAAAGAAACCGACCAAGGCCGACATAGGCCGCCTACGTATTTCATTCTTGAGAATTCAGGTCGAACGTAGTTCAAATACAAAGAAATATTAATGGGATAAATGGGGTGATCGAGGCCGACATAGGCCGCCTACGTATCTCATTCTTGAGAATTCAGGTCAGACGTAGTTCATCACATAGGGATAGATTCTAAACAATGCGATTACAAGAAAATAGAACGATTACAAGGAAATAACAGAAATACAAACTAAAGCTTCACACATAGTATCTCTTGACAGCATCTGAATTGATCGGTTTCGTCCATTCGGTGCCATCCATCTCCGACAGGACCAAGGCACCTCCACATAATACTTTACGAACCATGTAGGGTTCTTGCCAATTTGGTGTAAATTTCCCTTTATATTCATCCTGGTGAGGGAAAATACGTTTGAGAACCAATTGACCAATCTCAAACATTCTAGCTCTTACTTTCTTGTGGAAAGCAAGAATCATTCTCTGTCGATATAGTTGTCCATGACAAACAACAATCATTATCTTCTCATCAATCAATGTTAACTG
>JAJOOH010020165.1:0-10658 GCA_029582605.1 Solanum gracilifrons | reverse complement strand
TTTCTTCACCTTTAAGAATATCCACTAGAAAGCTTCATTTTCAGCCACTAATTGGTCAAGTAGGTGATGCACCTGCTTATGTACATCAAGCAGCTCAAAAGGTCAAACCAGGTAATGCATTTACTTGTTTTCACTTGGGCTTAAATGTTGGGCCTTGACAGATTTGGCTGCTGGGCTTTCATTTCATTTTGTTTTATTTAACATTGTTTGGGCCTCAAGTGAGTCTATTAGCATAGGCCCAAATTTGATCTATAAACCTTGGACTTTTTAAACTAGATCCATATAGTTCAAGTAGGTGATGCACCTACTTGTCACCTACTAGCTTAGTTAAGTCAAGCAAGCAGCTCACCTATTTTAATCCATTTTCCAATTATTAATCTCTTTTTCTTTAACTTAGCAATTAACATTCAACTTTAAGATCAGTTACTACCTTCCCGTCTCAAGTTTAAATGTTTCCGTTGGAGTTATAACTTGTAGTACACATGTTGCAAAGTGCAAGGCAACACATCACCTTCCGAGCTAGTTTAAACCAACACTAATCATCTAAGAAACATGGTCCCTCACCTATACTATAAGGCTATGTCAAGTATCACAAGAACATAATAAGAATATGCATAATACGGGCTGTTACATCCTTCCCCCCCTTAAAACATTCATCCTCGAATGTTAGCATGGTTATCCAGCCCAAACAAGTTCAAGTCTAAGTATTACTATTACTCACATTAAACATATAGACTTATACTTACTTGTTAATGCCTCAACTCAACATTTTCATCTTTTTCATTGGTCTGGAAGAGATGAGGATACTTCAATTTCATTGCTTTTTCCGCTTCCCATGTAACTTCTTCTACTTGCTAGTTCCTCTATAATACTTTTACAGAAGCTATTTCTTTATTCCTTAACTTACTAACTTTTCCAACCAGAATAGCAATGGGTACTTCTTCATAAGTGAGATCTCTCATAACTTGTACATCTTTAGTAAGAGTAATACGAAATGGGTCACCTACGCATTTTCGAAGCATTGAGACATGAAACACCAGATGAACGGTTGAAAGTTCTTGAGGTAGCTCTAACTCGTACGCAACTTGGCCAATTCTTTGGATAATCTTATATCGCCCTATGTAGCGTGGACTTAACTTTCCCTTTTTATCAAACCTCATTACCCCTTTCATCGGTGACACCTTCCAGAACACCCAATCCCCTATGGAAGATTCTAGTCTTCTCCTTCTAACATCTGCATATGATTTATGTCGACTTTGAGCTGTTTTTAGCCGTTGTTGTATCAACTTAACTTTTTCTATAGCTTGATGAACAAGGTCTGGCCCAAATAAGGCAGTTTCACCTGTTTCAAACCAACCAATTGGGGATCTACATTTTCTACCATATAAAGCTTCATAAGGTTCCATTTTAATACTTGAATGGTAGCTATTGTTAGAAGCGAATTCAATAAGCGTTAAATGATCATCCCAGCTACCCTTGAAGTCTAATACACAAGCTCACAGCATATCCTCAAGTATTTGAATTGTACGCTCTGTCTGACCGTCTGTTTGGGGGTGAAAGGTTGTACTTAAATTCACTTGTGTTCCCAAACTCTTCTGAAATGACTTTCAAAAATTTGCAGTAAATTGAGCTCCACTATCAGATATTATAGAGATTGGCAATCCATGTAGTCGAACTATCTCTTTAATATACAACCTTGCATACTCTTCAGCTGTATAATTAGTCTTCACCGGCAAGAAGTGTGCTGATTTGATGAGTCTGTCAACTATTACCCATATGGAGTTAAACTTCCGAAATAAGCGAGGCAAACCAGTGACAAAATCCATGTTGATTTTGTCCCACTTCCAAATTGGAAGTTCTATACACTGCATATAACCTCCGGGCTTTTTGTGCTCAACTTTTACTTGTTGACAATTTGGACATTGAGCCACGAATTCCGCAATGTTCTTCTTCATGTCCCCCCACCGATACATTTCTTTCAAGTCATAATACATTTTAGTTGACCCCGAATGGACATAATATCTCGAATGATGTGCTTCCATCATAATCCTGTTTCTTAATTCATCTATATTAGGCACACACAATCTGTTTTGACATCAAAGTAATCCCTTTTGTGTAGGTTCAAATACCTTTGTCATACCCTATTGTACATTCTCCTTAAGCTTTAATAGAATAGGATCAATGTTCTGCTTCTCTTTCACTTCCACTACTAATGAGGATTCTGCCGTATTTTGCACAATAACCCCTTCGTCTGGAGATTCAAGAAGGCGAACCTCCGAGCTAGCTAGTTGACATATATCCTTAGTTATTCTTTGTCTTTCCACAGACTACCCATAAGTGCTTGCCATTATTTTACGACTTAATGCATCAGCTACTACATTTGCTTTCCCAGGATGATACAAGATATCAATTTCGTAATATTTTAATAGCTCCAGCCATCTTCGCTGCCTCAGATTTAGGTCCTTTTGCTTAAAGATATATTGCAAACTTTTGTGATCAGTGTATATGTCAACATGAACTCCATACAAGTAGTGGCGCCATATCTTTAAAGCAAAGACAACTGTTGCTAGCTCTAGATCATAGGTTGGCTAATTTTTCTCATATGACTGCAACTACCATGAGCTATAAGCTATTACTTTACCATGTTGCATCAATACACAACCTAATCCCACTCCCGAAGCATCACAATACACTGCATAGCCTTCCGTGCCTTCTGGAAGTACTAATACAGGTGTAGAAGTTAATTTATTCTTCAGTTCTTGGAAGCTTCTCTCACATTCATCACTCTACTGAAACTTAGTTTCTTTGTGTGTTTGCTTTGTTAAGGGTGCAGCAATGGAAGAGAATCCTTCAACGAACCTTCTGTAATAGCCTGCCAATCCAAGAAAACTACGGATCTCCGTAGGCGTTGTAGGTCTTGGCCAGTTTTTCACGGCTTCTATCTTCTGGTTATCAACCCTTATTCCTTCATCGGATACAATATGACCTAAGAATGCCACAGATTTCAACCAGAACTCACATTTAGAGAACTTTGCATACAACTTACGATCACGAAGAATTTGTAAAACCTATCGCAGGTGATTAGCATGGTCGTCTTCTGATCTTGAATACACCAAAATGTGATCTATGAATTTTATCACTAATACATCTAGAAATGGATTGAACACCCTATTCATCAAATCCATAAAAGCTGCTGGTGTATTTGTTAGCCTGAATGACATGACTAAAAACTCAAAATGACCATATTGTGTCTGAAACGCTGTCTTGGGAATATCTTTGTCTTTGACCCTTACTTGGTGATAACCCGACCTCAAGTCAATCTTTGAAAAACACCTAGAACTTTGTAACTAATCAAATAAATCATCAATTCTAGGGAGGGGATATTTGTTCTTAATCGTTACCTTATTCAATTGCCGGTAGTCGATACATATTCTTAACGAACCATCTTTCTTGCGTACAAATAAAACTGGTGCTCCCCATGGGGACATACTAGGCCTTATGAATCCTTTTTCTAATAAGTCTTTTAATTGCTCCTTCAACTCCCGTAATTCTGTCGGGGCAATTCTATACGGAGGAATGGAGATAGGTTGAGTATCTGGATTCACATTAATACCAAACTCTACTTCTCATTCTGGAGGCAAACCTGGAAGATCTTCTGGAAATACATCAGGAAACTCATTCACTACTGGAATGAATTAAAGAGTTGGTGGCTCTGCATCTATATTTTTCACTCTCACTATATGACATATGTATCCTTTGGACATCATCTTCTTTGCCTTAAGATAAGAAATAAATTTACCTCTTGGTACCCCAATATTACCTTTCCATTCATGGACTGCCTCTTTTGGAAAATGGAAATGCACCATCTTAGTTCGACAATCTACCATGGCATAAATAGAAGCTATCCAATCCATACCCATTATAACATCAAAATCTACCATTTCTAGCTCAACAAGTTCAGCTAATGTATCACGATTACAAACAGTTACAATGCAATTATGATAAACCCTTCTAGCTATAATAGACTCACCAATCGGTGTAGACACTTCAAATGGCTTCACTAATAATTATGGTATTCTTTTGAACTTTTTAGCAATCAATGGAGTAACATATGATAGTGTAGACCCCGGATTAATTAATGCATATACAATATGTGAAAAGATGGACAATGTACCTGTAACCATATCTGGCCAGGCTTCTAAATTTTGTCGATCCCCTAGGGCCTATGTGCAATTCTTAACTCCACTAGAACTAGTTGCTCCCTTAAATCCTCTACCACGACCAATAGGCTTTTGTCCCCTACCCAAAGAAGGTGCTGATGATGATGATACAACAACTGATCTAGTAGGTTGTGCCACACCACCCACACTCCTATGGGCTAATTTCTCATCAAATGACTCGATCTACCACACCTAAAACAAACATCTATCCCAAACCTACATGCACCTAGATGATTCCTTCCACATTGTTTACAAGACTATCGAGGAGCTTTTGATTGGCTCATACTTCGCTGCTCTGGGTAACACGCTGTTCGTGAACCTTGGCTTTCACCTCTTTGCCCAAACTGATTGCCCCTAGATTCTTGAAACCGAGGTGGGGCACTAGCTGTAGAGTAGGAAGATGATGGCCTAGGCGGTCTGTTAAAGAACTGAGGCCTAAACTCATCTTGGGGTGGTGTAAAATGCCCCATGGATCTGGCCCTCTTAGAATGCCCTGTTTCCGACTCTTGTGTCCTTCTGCTTTGCCTTTGATCCTCCAACTTTTGCGCAAAAGCTTGCATCCTTGCTATATCCATATCTTTATTCAACGAAGCGATGGTGCAGTCTCTAACCAGATATGAATCTAATCTATCCACATAGCGATGAACTTTATCCTCCATAGTAGTTACTACATTAGGAGCATACGTGGCCAAGGAATTAAATTTGAGATTGTACTCTCTCACACTGATATTTCCTCGGTGGATATTTAAGAACTGATCCGCACGGGCCTCTCGGATCTCCAATAGCAGATAATGGTCAAGGAATACCTTTATTAACTCTTTCCACGTAGCTGAAGGTTCATTTGTTCCCCTAGATTGCTTCCAAGCTTCATACCACAATATAGCCACACCTTTTAATCTATATGCTGCTAGCTCAAGAGCTTCTTTACCACTTACATGAATAACATCCAAAGTGCGTTGAATTTGATCTATAAAATCTCGTGGATCTTTATTAGGATCTGACCCAGTGAATGATGGAGGGTCCAAGTTAAGGAAGTCACGTATCCACGTGCCAGCTGCTCTATCTACACCACTAGTACCTGCAACTGGACCTTCTTACCTTTGGTCGTGGCCAGCAACTATATGAGTCAATAATTGGACTGCATTCCTCAAATCTTGCTCGGTAGCATTAATAGTGGGTTCTTGAGGTGTAACTTCCCTCCTTAGATCTTCTGGAGATGGAGGGGTCAGGGAAGCTGTGATAGGGACTCATCTTGAGCCTCAGTTTGAATAGCTTCATTAGGTGGTGGTTGGTTGGTCCCTTTTTGGGCAGCCACATCTACTCGCTTACCTATACGTTTACTCCTTCTCATAACCGGCATATTTGCTATAATTAACGCAATTCAGAAGTTAAATACGATTCATCAACAACTTTGGTTCTATCGCAGGGTCTAATAAATGAAATAAAAGAGACAACTTCTATATGTCCCGTAGCCTCTTGTTTGTAAATGTGGTGCACAACACATCCCAAAGCAAGATTCTACACAGACACGGCTTTGTAGACTCCCAAGAATGACTTGCTCTGATACCACTTTTGTCACGCCTCAAATACCATTAAGACAGACAGGCACCCAATGCCCTAAAGGCCTGAGGAACACAACATGTAACCTGTGCCTACAATGCATATAACTATGACAATATTGTGACAATTTCACATAGGATGCAGCGATACGAACCAACATATGTAGACCCAAAACTTATATACAAGACTTGGCCGTTGAGGCCACAACTTGTTAAGATGCAACTGAAGCATATACATAAGTCTACAAAGCCTCTAAAAGATAGAAGTCCTTAGAGTAGGTCAGTACAGACCCCACCTTACCCTTAACTACGATACAATACCAAAATGAATCTACCAAGGACTCAGTAAAGCTGTGAATCAATCTAGAGCTCACCGAAAGTAGCTGAGTGTCGTGTGCTTCTACTGAGGAGGTCTACTATCTGAAGTACCTGTGCCTACAGCATGTAATGCAGCGTCCCCCGCGAGGGACGTCTGTACGAGAAAATGTACTGAATATGTAAGGCCATAACATATCTAAATAAGAGTTCAATGAAACTAAGTATAAATATATGTGTGCATAAATCAGAACAGAAGACCACCTTGGTTAACTCTTATGGAATCATGTATGTTACATTCTTGTGTTTACCTTTCTGTGTGTTATGATCTTTATAAGGCATTTAATACGAATGACCAGCTGATCAGTAGTAGAAGAGGATGACCCATGCTAGGCATTTTAACCCCTGGGATGCGGTCCTCAAAATTATACAAATTGGGATCGGCCCATGCTAGGCTATCGCCCCTGAGCTGCCACCCTTCTATACCAATTGGGATCGGCCCCTGCTAGGCTTTCACCCCTGAGTTGCCACCCTTAATTATACAGATTGCTTTACTTAGATTCTTTAATCTTTGATATTGTTGTTTTGGTGGTCATAATCATATTTGATATTTGGGACTATGGTTGTAGTAGAAGACATGAAAATAATATTTCAAGGTAGAAACAATGGCATAAAGAGCTATGTAAAATCAATGCATTACTTGTGAGCTTAAATGGCACAATTGACTTCAATTGACTAAGAGGAGGATTCACCAAACTTTCTTTTTGCAAATACCATTTCTATACCAGCACATAGGAGGATATTTACACAAGTATAGAGTACTGAACATATAATGAAGTAATTCTATACACTAAGGAGAGGGGGAAATATTGTTAGCTATTTGGAGATCATACGCTACCACTATGTTTCCTTTACTAGGAATAGAACGTAGGAAATTCACTTATTGATATTAATCTCAAGTATCAGATTTCATGCCAAATAATATTGAATCGAATAGCCTTAGATACCTTATCCTCTGATGAATACAACTATCATGATTCAGCCTCCCCATTCAGGTTTTAATCTACATTATAAGTCATGATAAATTTAAATTAGCAACAATCACACCGTGAGCCTCGTAAAACAGTAGCTAACTTTCACGGATAATGAGCCCATACAACCCATAAAACAATATGTATCACCACACCCTCCTTCTCTGCCCAATACATACATTATATATCCCTTTCCAAGATTACCCAAGCTGCACCAACAACAATACACATAAAACAGCCTCAAATATTGTTTTATCATACAACCAATTATTGAACTCACCACCCCCTTGAGTTCTGTACGACAGCACACCACTAATTCCTCACTCAAACTCATCCATAAGGAGGAAGAAAATGGAGCAATCACCTTACCTCAATTTCTATAATTTCTCCTTATAACTTGAATTCCTATAGAACTTCAACTTCCCTTCACACTTAAACCAAAGAAGAAGAGAAAAGGATCTTAATAACCAAGAAAGTGAGCAGTAGCTTCTCGAAATATTATGCCTTTATACCTATACTTGAGCATGAATAACATGTTTTCCTAATCGTCAATCGGAGAATTAAGCGAAATACATAAGTGGTTTCACTTACCTTGTCTTGCAGAGATAAGGGTTTCTTCAATAACCCTAGAAGAACTTTAACGCTGTTGTTTAATCCTTAAGAGAACAGAAAGAGAAAGAGCTGGAGTTAATCCTCAATAATGTGTGTTAAAATGAATGAGAAAAGCAGCCAATATATCTTTATATTGAGCTTTCTTCACCTTAAGAATATCCACTATAAAGCTTCAATTTCAGCCACTAATTGGTCAAGTAGGTGATGCACCTACTTATGTACATCAAGCATCTCAAAAGGTCAAACTAGGTGATGCACTTACTTGCTTTCACTTGGGCATAAATATTGGGCCTTGATAGATTTGGCTGCTGGGCTTTCATTTGATTTTGTTTTATTTAACATAGTTTGGGCCTCAAGTGAGTCCATTAGCATAGGCCCAAATCTGATCTATAAACCTTGGCCTTTTTAAGTAGATTCATATAGTTCAAGTAGGTGACGCACCTACTTGTCACCTACTAGCTTAGTTAAGTCAAGCAACTAGCTCACCTATTTTAATCCATTTTCTAATTATTAATCTCTGTTTCTTTAACTTAGTACTTAAATTTCAACTTTAAGCTCAATTACCACCTTCCCGTCTCGAATTTAAATATTTCCGTTGTAGTTATAACTTGTAGGACACATGTTGCAATGTGCAAGGCATCACAACACCTTCCGAGCTAGTTTAAACCAACACTAATCATATAAGAAACATGGTCCCTCACCTATACTCTAAGGCTATGCCAAGTATCAGAAGAACAGAACAAACATATGCATAATACGGGATGTTACACGGGTACCACATTCTTGTATGCTAACAGCTTGGGTTTGGGTTCCATTAGAGGACTAATGATTCTATATAATTGTGTATCTTGAGAATTGTGAAGTTGTACCTTGTTCGTAAATGTTGATAATATTGTATATGTTCGATATATGCATGTTGTTATATTGTTGTAATGCCTTGCTTATGTTGCATTTAGTGGGATAGCCTTGTGATCCTACCAGTACACTGTGGTTGTGTACTGATATTGCACTTGCTCTTTCTTTGTTGAGTACAGGATATCTTCAGGCAGCTATTGACAGACCTCGTCTAGAAGATCAGTGTTCGCTTCGAATTCAAGGGTGAGCTAGTTCTTCCGGGCAGCCATGAGTTCTCTTTCCATGTATGTCCACATGCCAGACTTAGAGTTGTTCTAGTTAGTATTAGTTCATTACTTTGGGGCTATATCCCTTCTTGTTTAAACTTTTGGTTCATTGTTTGTTGTTTTGGTACATTAACTTTCAGGTTCTAGGTTATTTCTTTCGCATTGTTTAGTTCGTTGTTAGACTTTTGTTCGAGTTTATGGGAACTCCCTATTTCTTCCTTAGTATCTTACTTGCTTCCGTAACTTAAATGCCTTAGTTTTTTAGAATAGTTGTTTTGTTTGGATTGTAGTAATGGTTCTCCCACAAGAGAGTTAGGGTGGGTGTCAATCAGGATGGTCAGGGTCGTGACAGAACATCCCCATATACAAGAAAATTGCAAACCTCAATCAAAGATCGAAACTTTTTGTTTGTCTCGAGATGATGGTAGACCTGTTTGCCAACAATTATTAAATATTTATTTTTTCACAATCTCATAAAAGGAAACTTAGGTAATAAATTTTTTTGGCAGGAAAACATGTATATTATTCAAAAGGGAACTTACGTAATCGATAATTGAACCACATGGACGAAAAGTATTCTTGATGATCCAGTGTTGTCTTCTCTGTTCATATGTATAAGTATGCATGTAGTGCATATTTTTGGGAATCATCTCATTCTGCAGCCAAAACAAGGTGTATTTATGGAATAAAAAATTATCCAAAATTTATTCGCAAAAGGTAATTATTTTAATTAAGTGGGGAGCATCAATATTTTGTACATCAAGTGGTATACACAAGATATTGGAGTATCAATATTTTATATTCTAAAGGATCATGGTTTGGTCATCACAATACGATGGAATCTATTTCTTCTCAATATGTGTAACTGTTTGTGTGATTTTTTTTGTTTTCGTTTTTCCCATTTGAACTTCATTAATTTATGGAAAAAAATTACTAACTTTTACTTCTACCTATATTGCTAGGCCAGATCTTATGTATAAATTTTAATCAAATTTTGTAGCCAGATCAATGATGGTTGTTCTTCTGTATCCTTAAAGATTTACTAAATAATTGGATGTTACATGAAAATTTACATCCTAAATTAGAATTTAATTTCTAAAAAAATATTATATTTTTGGAAAATCAATTTTGGAAGCTTCTCTTTTAAAGAAAATTGTTTAAAGTAATCGCAACCTCTAGACTTATCATAAATCAAATTTGTTTCCACCATAGGAATGTTGTTTCTCTTTCCATTTGGTCAAACCTAAGATGATTAACCTCCTCCCGTATTTGTTTTATTGAAACTTATCATTGATGCTAAGTATTTCCAAATAATGTTTCAGAGTTTTCTTTAAATGAGTGAATGATTATCTATTAAAGCTTTGTGTATACCATAGAGTCATGTTAATCATAGTTAGTCGGGCGAAGGATTCATTTTGAGCCAGCAATGGTCTCTGAGGGCCAGTCACGTCCAGGGTGTAGGCTCGGGGAATGACATGAACATAACAAGTGAACAATTTCTTTTCATTTAGGCTCAAAATTATGGAATAATGAATTATTTAATCATTTTGGACAATCTTACAAGTCAAGTGGTCTAAATTCAAAAATAGTTTATGATCCTTTTCTAATCCACTAGCTTACAACCAACACAACATGAATCAAGACAAGTTCAAGATGCATCAAAAAATAATTAATGATGCATAAAATGCTCACATTCACATGGCACATAACTTCACTATAAATTCCTGACTATCAAGTTTTATGCATACATATTAAGCATAGTTGTCACATTCATATTCATACATTGTCATACATAGATCC
>JAJOOH010020141.1:0-10218 GCA_029582605.1 Solanum gracilifrons | reverse complement strand
CAATCATATTGATATTCGGGTTTAGTAATGAGCATTAATCTTGAATTTGAGATGAGTGTCATGATCAAAAGAATGGCAACATGAGGGTGATGATGTTAGTCTAGATATTTGATCTAGAGCACTAGACATAGAGTAGGTGAGGAATTGAAATGTTAGCTCCAATGAATATGAGTGGTACATGTGAAAGACCCTAACCTTTAGATAAGGGCAGTGAAGTGTGGCTAAGTCACAAGAGTAAAAAGAGCATTAAGAGGATGTTCACTAGTTAAAGATGATGGAATAGGTCCATATCTTTCAAGTGTCAGCTTTAGACCTAAGGGGGAGATATCGAGATGAGAAATCAAGTCAAGTGTTTGGGAGTAAGATAGTAATGAGTTCCAAAGAGTTTGCGAGATATCTTTTCAAAGGTCATTTTAGTAATGGAGTGATGTTAGAAAGAGAAGGTTAATCATCCTATCGTGATGATGATAGTGTGATAGTTCCATCTAAGGTTGTAAATAAGGAGGAAAATTAGAATGAAGTTTTACTATGAAAAATATTTGAATGAGAGCCCTTATTTGGCTCTAAAGGAGTTTGTTAGTAGGAGTCCATGGAGTTGCTAGAGTACTGAGCTTGAATGTGGAGGTAAGGAGTAATGGTCTTGGGATGAGATTCCCTATAGAGAGGTATAGAACCTGAACCTAGGGATTTAGGTTAAGCTTGAATATAGTGAGAGCGTACCATTAGCCTCAGACCTTAGTAAGAGTAACCCGTTCCATACCCAGTACAACCGTCATTCGAGGATGAATGATCCCAAGAAGGAGATATTGTAGCACCCCAGAAATTTTTTGATCTTAGACTTGAACCATTCTTCGTTGTAAGTAGAATTTTACCGAGGAATTCAAATTTCTTAAGTGTTAAGTTCACTAGACATAGCACCTTGAGTTCGAAAAAGAACTAAATTGGAAATAGCAAAATCTGAAATTTTGCAAGTTATGCCTAAGTTATGAGTTTTGGGTCAAATTGAAATGATCATAACTCCTAGGACAGGATGATTTAGATGTGATATAAGATACCGTAGAAAATACCTTTGAATTATCTTTCCAACGCCGCCGAGTTTGCTAAGTTTCGAGGTAGGATGAGTGAGATATGACCTTTTGAAGTTAGGCTGCCCAGTTAAGGAAAGTTAGCCGAAAATAGTAAGGGGTATTTTGGACTTTCCCTTACCAAATCAGATTCAATTTGTCTTTAGTAAGGTTTTAAGGGTCTAATCCTATTAGGTTCAGTTTTACAATCCTAAAATTATCCTAGGGTTTTAGTTGAGAGTTCAAGAAGAGAAAAGAAGAAAAAAGAGGAGAAAAAAGGAGATGATCAAAGCGTTCGTCGAGAGTCTTGCGTTTAGTTGCGGATTTTCACCATGGGTTTAATCCCTAAGAGGCATGTAAGCTTCCATAGTGTTGAGTTTGTTCACCCACACACCAAACATGTTATTTTCAGCGCAAATTTCATTTTTGAAGTTGAAAGATTTGAGTTCTTGATAGGTATTCTTGAAGTTTATTCTAAATCTTGTTGTGTTGGGTTTTGGATGATTTTTTGAGATCAAAGTGAGTGTTTTAAGGATGTATTGAGTAGATTAGAGTGTACTTATGTTAAGAAATCAATTCTAAGTGATTGGGGAAGAAACCATTCGATTTTAGGCGAGCTAGGGTGGGAAAATGAGTAAAAAAATTCGTCAGATTTTCTGGGTTGGGGCCTGGCGTGTGACGCCAGCTAGAGTGCCCCAAAGTAGGCTCTGAATTTTAGGGGCTGGCGGTCCACCTCACCCCTAGCCCCAAGGTTTCCTACCTCGTCCAGTTTGCAATCGGTTGCTCCGTTAAGTTCTTTCGAAGGGTACCTTCTCTCATTTTCGATTCTAACAACTCTAAGCTACTTCTAAACACCTAAAATCATTCCTAACATGATAATAACCTTGAATTCAAATTCAAGGTAGATTTAAGAGTTAGGTTTTAAGAATTCTTTCGAACATTCTAAGAAAGTCCCTTTGAGTCCTTTTGTTGAGTCTTCTACAACTTCTAGTAACTTGTTTCAAGACTCGAGAAAGTGAGTATGAGGATGAAGAGAACGTATTCATGAGTCTACCTTGTCATCATGATATCCTCCATGTCATGAACCAGAATTCTTGAACTCACAATTCACATTTAAGAGAAAGTTAAGAGTAGAGTTCAAGAAAAGCCTTTGAGTTCAATTATGAATTCTTTGAGATCCATAATTGATTTGAACTAAGTTTTGACTAAGTAAGTAAGATAATGAGAAGTGTTGTATACATGAGTTCCGTGTTATTATGTAAACCCTCGAGTCGAGTCGTTCATGCCCATAACTTCCGCATGAACTCCATCAGTTGAGTACCTTTGAGAGGAGTAGTATCTTCAAGTTTTAAGTCTTGAGTATTGAGTTTTCCTAATCCCCTTTAAGATTATATTTCTAAGCATGGGACTATTACATGTGACCCATAAAGTCTTTGAGTTGAATTGATCATGCCCATAATTCCGCATGAACCCTATAAGTCGAGCATTCTTGAGATGAGAAGTATCTTTGAGTCCTTGAGTTGAGTAGTTCATGCTCATAATTCTGCATGAACCCTCTGAGTTGAGCATTGTTGAAGTGAGTAGTATTATTGAAGTTATTGATTTCCAAGTATTGAGTTCTCTCTATGGTTATTGAAAACCTTGCATTGAGTCATTCACGTCCATAATTCGGCATGAACCATATTTTAAGAAGTCTTTTACAAATGTTTTAACTTTCTTTTTGAAGACTTAAGTTTTGAGTTAAGCAAAGAGTAAAGAGTAAAGAGTAAATAGTAAATAGTTGAGTTCATTTCTTCAAAAGAGTTTATCGGGACTATGTATTCCCAAAGAGTAAATGTTTTCACATTTAAACAAGAAAGGAAACTGAGATTTCAAAAGAGCCTTTGAGCTAGTTTTTCAGTAAGTAGGAAACTATGATTTCCTAGAGAGCTTTTAAGCTAAGTTTTGAGTTATTATCTCAAACAAAAGAAAGAAGTTTTGATTTAAATCATTTGAGCTAAGTATATTTTGGGAGTAGTATTGAGCACCGATATGGGGATGCGAGTTCATATTAACTCAAGTCTTCATAAACCATGCAACCATCATGGGTAGTAAAGGGTCATACTTTTTAAATGACTGTTTAAGATGCTTTTATCATAGACTAGTGCATCCACTTAGTAGTTCAGGTTCTATACCCCGGCAAGGTATAGGATGGTCCTTGGTAGCGTGAGGTAAAATGCTCTATCACCACTTAGGCTCATAGTGGTGGTTGTCGGTTAGAGAATCTCCCACAGAGTTATAATGTATTTTTATATACATACTGAGTATTATTGTATTTTTCAATACATTGAGTTACTATCTACAGTTTTACAGTTTTTCATATATATTGCATCTTTTACAGTTGAGTATCTTATCCTTGAGTACTTCTGAGTTGAGTAAGTTTGAGTAGTATTGAGTATCCTTGAGTATACCTTTGAGTTGAATATCTAATCATTGAATTGAGTTATGTTTCTTTGAGTTGGATGAGTTGAAAATAGGTAAGTATGGTTTCTTTTTATCAAAGTTCTAGCTTATGTGTATGTTTTAGAATTCCTCTTACATGCTCGTACATTCCACGTACGGAGCCATTTCGCCTGTATCTTCTCATGATGTAGACACATGTATTCATGATCATCAACTGAAGCTTCGTTGATACATTCGAAAGTGCGAGTTACATATGGTGAGCCTCCTTGTTTCTGAAGTATTTCATTTACTTTCAGTTTAGTCAGGATTTCGTGGGTCTTGTCCCGACTTCCATCTTTAACAATTAGAGGCTTCATAGATAGTCGGTATAGTTGAGAAGTCTGTATCATTTATTTTGTTAAATGTTTAAAGACTTAAGTTGCCTATTTTATGGAGAGTTGAATATTATTTTTATATTCAGAGTTTTTCATTTGATTTAAAGTTTTGTATTTCAGTTTAATGAATTTTTATTCAGTTTTTAAGCTTTTGTATTCTTGAGTTAGACTTCCGCTTGTAGTCAGCCATGATGAGGGTTCGCTTGGGGACCAGCAATGGTTCTCGAGTGCCGGCCACGTCCATAGTGTAAGCTTGGGTTGGGACAGTAGCCTTGCGTTAAAACTAAAAGTACGGGTTAAAATTAGCCATGCATTAAAAATAAAAGCACGGGTTAAAAGTGAGTTTAGAATAGGTATGAATTAAAAGTGGTTGAAAGTTCTTCTTCAACGAACTTACAGATCCATTAAGATCAATGGAAGACTCTGATACCACTGTTATGGAATGGAAGAAACCAGAAAGAGAAATTAAAGAGAGAATGAATGATAACTCTTTGTATTGATTCAAATAGAAGAGTACATCACTATTTATAAATAATTAAGGAGAATAAAATATATTATTTCCTTCTACTTACTAAACTAAAAGGAAACTAAATATTTTTCAATTAATGTAAATCTTAGACTTGAAAGGAAATTAAATACTATAGAATATTTTTAGACTAAAAAGAAGAAAGTAAAAAGATTCTACCAAATTTCAACAAGTATCAAGATCACTCTATAAATCATCATCATTGTCGTCGCCATCAGAATTAGATATTCCCTGGATAAAAGGCCTTTTTGCGATGGATTCACTAGTTCCTGGACTGAACTTCCTCTTGCAACTGTCCACCTTCTTTTTTCCTTTTTCCAAACTTCTCACCAAACTTGCATCTTCTGACCATTTTCCCATTTTTGGCTTCTCACCTTCCCCAAAAGATGTGTTTTTTTTCTTCCAACTTTATTATTTTCCTGCCACAACTCACATGATCATCCTCCCCAATATTCACATAACAAGTAGTAAAAGAATGAGTAGTGCTACCATTTTGAGTCGACTTGTTCCTTTTCTCAATAAACTCGACACAATATTTTAAAAATTGTTGTCTAGTCCTCCTCTTTGGAACAGAGGAGCCATCACCTGAATCCATTTTCCAGAATATTGCACTTAAGTTAAAATAGACAATTTTCTTCATCAAAATGTTCAAGTACTAGCAAAGGGCGGATGTACACTGTGTCTAGGGGTTCATCCGAACCCCCTCGGTAAAACAATTACACTATATATATATAAGATCAATTATTTATGTACGTGTATATATTAAAAATTGAACCCCCTAAACATATGTCAAAGGAGTAGCTCAATGGTTGATGGGGTTCAAGATTTCGCTTATGTGAGCCCGTGGGTCACGGATTCGATTCCAGGCATCAACATCATTTTAAATTCTTCTAATTTTTAGCAATTTTATAGGCTTTAGTTTTAAGTGTTTTTTTTATTAAATATAAATAGACCAAACGACGCCGTTTCATAAGTCATAACTAATTAAAATTTTTATATTTTAAATCTCTAATTGAAAAGTCAACAAATAAAAAAATCCCTCTTTTCTAGGGATTGCAATATTATATTTTTTCCTACTAATCTTGTCGTTCAACTTCACCTTTGTTTTGCTGCTTACTCGGTGCTCGCTATTGTAGTTCTGACTTCCCGTTGTTGTCGCCTGCCACTGCTCCTGCTTGCTGCCGCTACCCGCCGACCGCTGGTGGAGTGGTGGTCCTCCGTGAATTAATTTCATTCTCTCCTTCAGCTCCATTTATGATGGCAACAACTATAAGTTTTTTTTAATATTTTTTCCAGAATTCTATGCTTTGATTCTCGTATTTGTTGATGTGCTATTTTATTTAGCTAATTTAACTCGCATTTCATTTTTTACTTTTTTTTTATTTTTCATTTGAAAATTTCAATTATATTCATTGATACATGATTATGAAAGTTATAATTTATTTTGTTTGGGCTTATTTGTTGATTTTATATATTTATTATGGACATTCAACATTTTCGGTGGATATTAACTTTTATTTATGAGATTCAAACTTTTGTTCATTACCTATAATTTTGTTTTGGTCCTTATTGCGTATTTAATTTTTGTAAGTTCTGACTAAATTTTTATTTTACGATTCAGTCTCAATATTCAGTGAAAAAAGATTTTACACAAGTACCGAAATCAACTTTAGCCTCTCAAAGTCATAGTCAATCTAATCAAAAAGAAAATACTAATCATTCAAAAGTATCATTAGATTCTTCTCAAGAATTTGATTTGAGTTCTTTAAAGTTTGATCTTGGCGAAAGAACATCAATATTGAACTTTCATCCAAACCACCATGATGTTATTAGAAGAGCATACCTTTTTAATGGTCCTTGTCAACCTCGTTTGGCGGTGCACGAGTATTTTCAAACAAATATTTCTGGATCAATGTGTCGTTTTAATCACGATTGGTTTGGTGATATATATCAAAAAATCATAACATTAATCAAGGAGGAGGGGATACATTTTCAACTATAGGATTTAAGAGTTGGAACAAAAAGGGTGGTCTTGACAAACATATTGGTCCACCGAATAGCATACATAATCAGTCAAAAAAGAAATGTCAAGATTTACTACGACAACAACGGTCTATTCAATTTGCTTTTGAGAGCCAATCTAATCAACTCAAGCATGGATATTTGATGCACTTAAGTGCGTCGGTTGATGTAGTAAGACTTCTCATAAGTCTGGGATTTGCATTTCGAGGTCAGGATGAATCTAAATCATCATTTAGTAGGGGTAACTTTCTTGAAATTCTCTCATGGTATGCAAGAAATGTGATAAAAATCGTGATTATGTTTTGGAACATTCTTTAAATGATTAAATGACTTCTCCAATGATTCAGAAATATATTGTGAGTGCATGTAAGATAGAGACCGTTAAAGCTATTCTTGATACTAGTGCTTCATATTTAAAGGAGGAAAATTTTAATTTACTTGCTCAACATTCTTATAGTCCATCAAGTGTGCGTGGACAATGTTACGATGGGGAAAGTAATATGCAAGGTGAGATTAATGGCCTTAAAATGTAGATTAGACGGGAAAGTAAATCGGCTCATTTCATCCATTGCTTTGCTCATCAACTTCTACTAACTCTTGTTGGGATCTCTAAAAAGTGTGTTGAAGTGGGAAAACTTATAGTATTGATCTCAAATATTTTTAATGTATTGAGATCTTCTTTTAAGCGTATGAATAATGTATGAGATTCTCAAAAATAAAAAATTCAAGTGGCATTAGATATGGGTGAACTTACAACCGGTAGGGGCTTGAATCAACAACTTGATCTTTCAAGAGCTTGTGATACTCGTTGGGGATCTCATTATAAATCCTTTAACAATTTTATTATTATGTTTAGCTCTATTCTTTAGGTTCTTGAATCACTTGCTCTTGATGAAAGGAGTATGGATGAAAGAGCCAAGGCAATGGGACATCTTGAAGCTTGTCAAACATTTGAGATTGTGTTTATGTTGCATTTGATGAGAGATGTCTTAGCAATCACAAATGTGCTTAATAAATGCTTAAAAAAGAGCAAGGTATTGGAAATGCCATGCTACTTGTTGAAGTATCAAAGAGAAGGTTGCAAGTCTTAAGAGATGATGAATGAGATTCTCTTATTGCCAAGGTATCTACATTTTCGTATCAAACATGATGTTTTGATACCTAACTTTGAGGAGCCATATGTTAGCTCTTTAAGATCACGACGGAAACTTGCTAACTATACAATATTACATCATTATCGTGTTGAAGTGTTTTGCAATATCATTAATTGGCAACTTCAAGAACTTAATGATCGTTTCGATGAGGTGACTACCAATTTGCTCCATGAAATTGCTTGCTTGAATCCAATTAACTCATTTTCAAGTTTTGACATAAGAAAAGTAATGAGAATGATTGAATTATATCCAGATGACTTTGATGAATCCAATATGAGTATTCTTGAGAATCAACTTGCAAGTTACATTGTTGATGTTCGTGATGTTGATGAAAGGTTCTTCGATCTAAATGACCTTGTGATATTTTCAAAAGATTAGTTCAGACAAAGAAACATTCAAATTATCCTCTTGTATTTCTCTTAGTGAAACTTGCTCTACTTTTACCAGTTGTCACTGCCTCTGTTGAAAGAGCTTTTTCGACAATGAAGTTTATCAAGAATGATTTGCGAAGTCAAATGAGTGATGATTTTTTTAGTGGTTGTTTGGTACCTTATTTATAAAAAAGATGTATTTGATAATATTTCTAATGATGTTATTATTATGACATTTCAAGATATGAAACCTCGTAGAACACAATTATAATAATATATGTAGTTGCATTTTCATATGTAAAACTATGTTTTGATAGGTTTATTTGCATGTTTGGTTTCTTAACATCCCTTGAAGGTTGTGTAGTTTTGTAATGTAATGAAGCCATTTTATGCCAATTTTTTTTTGTGAAGAAAGAGTGTTTTTGCTATGATTTATGTTTTTTGTTAGTCTTTCTAATGTTAAATTTGTGCTTGCTCTCCATTTGCACTTTCAGGAGCCGAAGAGAATTCTAAAGGAATAGAAGAACTTGTAGAAATTTTTAAATGAGTTGTGCTACTTTATAATCATTTAATAGATATGTACTTTAAATTCGTTTCTTAAGATAAGTTGTAATTGTAAAAAAATATTTGGATAACAAGCATTATCCAAGAGACCAAAGCAATTTTTTTTCTTCTCATCAGAACTCTCCCACAAGTAATCCCTGCATAACTTATCTATTTCCTATAGTATACATTGGGGGAGGATAAAAAATTCCCCCAGAAGCCGTGAATGGAAAATACTGCATTTATCACTTGCAATCTGCCAACATATGAGAGTGTCTTGGAATATGTCACTTTAATCCTCTGGGTAATCTTGACAATCAGGGAACAACAATCAATTTTTTTCCACTTCTTTGGAGGTAAGGAAAGTTCAAGATACCTTATAGGGAATTCTCCAAGTGAAAATCCAGTTCTTTCAAGAATTTGAGTCTTTGTATCCTCATCTACCCCAGCTAGAAATACACTAGATTTTTCCATATTTTCCTCAAATCTTATAGCAGCACTGAAATGTGCTAATGCCTCCATTACTCTACTCATAGAAGCCAAATTACCCTTACAAAATATCATCAGATCATCAGCAAAAATCAAGTGAGTAAGCTGCACCTTCTTACACATTGGATGGTACCTAAAATCTGGCTTCATGCTCATGTTTTAGAGTGTTCTTGATAAATATTCAATCACTAATACAAATAGTAAAGAAGAGACAGGATCTCCTTGTCTAATCCCTCTCCTCTGAACAAAGAACCCATGGTTCTCCCCATTAACTTTGACTGAGAACATGATTGTAGATACACATAACATAATCCATTTAATAAACGCTTTAGCGAATCCAAAACCAGCTAGTACTTCTTCTAAAAATCCCAACTCACCACATCATAAGTTTTTTTCAGGCCTATCTTCATGAGACACCTAGGAGATACACTTTTACTATTGTAGTGTCTCAAGTGGTCATGGCATATTAGGACATTATGCATCATTGATCTCCACTGGATAAAGGCTGATTAATTTTCTGTAACAATGCAACTAATTGCCTTATTCGGTCTACAACACATTAGTTTATAAATATATTTATATAGAACATTACAACAAGATATAGGCCTGAATTGACAAGCATATTCAGGTACCTCCACTTTCGGAATGAGTGCAATGTTACTGGAGTTTATCTGTCTCAGTAATTTGTTGTTTTAAAAAAAAATTCAAGTACTGCATTTGTGACATATTGTTCCATTATTGACCAAGTTACTTTATAAAACTCATTAACAAAACCATCTAGTCCTGGGCTCTTATTACTGTCGATCTAATACATAGCCTTTTTCACCTCACTTGGATCAAAACCATATAGCAATTCTCTCTGATCCTTTGTAAGTGTAGTCCTTTGGCATATTATGGTCTTTACTGCCTGTACTCTATGTTGTGTTATGTTCCCTAAAATGTTCTTATAATATTCCACAATTATATTGAAATAATTGCATGATCATTTTGCCATACTCCAGAGTTGTTCTTTAATTGTGTAGTATCATGCTTCAACTTTCTATGCTTTATGACTGTCGTGTCGTAATTTAACTATTTATAGAAAAATCACTTTTTTGAAATGTTCTAAGTATAAAACAATTTGAGAAATACTTAGAAAGAGTCGCCACTTAAATTTTTTAAAGAAATTAAGAAAACTTATAATTTTCAAAGATTTAAACAGAAAAAATCATTTGAAAATACCAAAGAGGGTTC
>JAJOOH010020125.1:0-11182 GCA_029582605.1 Solanum gracilifrons | reverse complement strand
CCCCCCCCCCCCCCCCCCCCCCTCAGAGGCACTACTCTGATCCCGCAATTGTGAATACAACATTATAATTGCGAGAAACGCTCTAGACTTATGTTTAAAAAAATCAAACATTGTATATGCGAACAAAGATCTTGCACTTGTGAGATTCTTCAAAAGGATTATACTTCACAATCGCGAGCAGCACCATATACATTAATTGTCAAAAACTACTACATTCAGTCAAGCTCTGATTGAATCCTCCATATTTGTTCAAGACTCCATGGAAACAGAAAATGTGTATATTGACTAAAAACCACACTTAGGATATGCTGGAACCGCTAAATCACCACTTCTGGATCGTCTTGATGAAATATTAATCGTGGTCAATCTTAAGTTTCTTAAACTCAAAATTTTCAACCAATGAAGAAGCCCTTAGTCCTTGCCTTGGGAGAAGCCTGTCAAACTCACATTTTAAATCACTCCCAAACACTTTGTGATCCGTATAACCTATCCAAATAATTCAAAATTTCCTTTTTGGACCTAACAGAACAATCAAAATTTAATTTTGAGAGCATTTACCTGGAATGTTAATTTTGGTCTTTTACCAATTTTCAAAACTAAAAATCTCATCAAAATTTGTTTGATCACTTCAAAAATCATGTCACTCATCCCTATATATAAAAATGACATACATAAAGCTGTAAAAAGGGATAAAATAGAAAAAACATAACAAAAACACAAAACAACCACAAGGGTCATTACATTTACCAATAATTGCAAGATTCACTTCAAACTCAAGAAATTAAGGATCCTCCTTATTGTCATGTTTTTCATTTATGGGTAAACCATTCTCTCAAGTACATTATCGAGCAATAGAAGTAATAATATATGCACATGCACATATATGAAAGGGAACTAAAAAAAATACATTCATGTTTGCTCTCTTTGAAAAAACAAAATACATTCATGTTTGCACATGCACAATTGTAACATTTGATATTCATCCAAGGATCCTTCTTTTTTTTACTTCATTTTGAAAAGAATGACCTACTTTCCTTTTTAGTCTGTTTAAAAAAGAATGTTTTCTTTTCTTTTTGGCAACACTTAAATTTCATATTTCTGTGTGGCATGTTTAAGACCACGAGATTAAAAAGTATTTTAATATATTTGACACAAATTTTATTTAGGACCACAAAATTGAAAAGTTTCTTTTTTACTTTTCTAAACTCTGTCATTTTGGTACATGTCAAACTATGTCATTATTTTAGAAACGAAGGGAGTATTATTTTTCCATTCACAAGACGAACATTCTTTCAAATACATATTTGTGAGCTTTAAAATACTAATATATACACTAGCACACACACTTATATAAAGAAAACGCTATTAGCTAGAAATATTTTACGGAAAAAGGTTAAGTCTATCTCTGACAGAGTAGTCAAAAAAGGGTCAGCCCAGCTCCATCCGATTCAAGTCTTGTGGGCCAAGAAATTTGAAGGGCTAGGGCATGTTAGCTCTTCATTTGGAAGGGACTGAAAATGCTCAACCCAACCCAATCCAACTCTAGAAGGGTCGAGGACTGGGGCGAGCTAGCCCTTCTTTTTTTATCATTTTTTTTCTTTTTAAAATTAAAATTCTACAACATCAAGAAAATGAGAAGATTTTCAAATCAAATATGGCTAATAATGGTGTTGTTTCAATAGCACTAGCAAAAGATTTAGTGTAATTAGAATATATATCTAGGATACTAGATATGCGAGATGTCCGTATCTCGAGATACATGTATCTGGACGTACAAAAATCTGGTAAGATTCATACTATTACAACATAACATGCATTTAAATAATTAGATCGTTTGCTAGAGATAGTATTGTAAGATACCCTTAAATAGATAATTTTGGCCCCAGGGGCCGATCCTGACCCAGCTTGAATCAAGTCTCAAAGGCAAAGGGCTTATATGGGTTGGGCTTATAAGCCCTAGTTTTAAATGGGCTTAAAAAAACCTATCCCAACTCTACCCCAATAATGGGTTGGATTGGGCTAGCCCCATGGGGTAAACCCATTTTGACGGCTATAATCTCTATACTATTAGAAATAGTTTAAATAAATTCTTCGTTATATTTTCGATACATATATACCCTTTTCATTATACTTAAATTGCAAATATACCCCTGTCATAATATTTTAGCCCAAATTTTCCCTAATTTTAACTAAGAGACACATAGCAAACTCAAAATCAAATGATTCATCCATAATGTTAGATACTCTTCCATAAACTAAACACTTCTACAAGTTCTTCATTAAGGGTGTGTTTGGTAGAGTTTTTGGCTAAAATCATTCCTAAAGTATGACTTAAATCTAAAATCATTCTTGCACTATCCAAAAAGTTGCAAGATTCATTCTTTTGTCTATTTTTTTAAGAAACTCACGCTATCAACAAAAAAAATGTGTGAAGTCGAATGAATATATGTACACATGGTTAAGCTAGTCGAGTTGGGTGATTTTTCTAATTTTTAGAAATTGAGGGTTTAAATCGTATTCAGACAAAATATATTCAAATTCTAAATATTCTTTTTAATAAGTATGGTCAAATAGAACTCCAACTTCAAAAATTTCAAATAAAGCAATTATTTTTTTTATTTTCATAATTAAACGAGTATGTAATTTCCCTAAATTTCCAGCATTTTTGTACATTGTATAAAATGTGAATTGCATTGTATATAATGTACATGCATACTGAATATTTTATTAAATAAAATCTCTAAATAGTTGGGCATAATATTTTAAAATGTATTTTTTACATAATTTTTCTAACCATCGGAACCTACTGTATAATTATTTCAAGACTTGCACTATCCAAAAAGTTGCAAGATTCATCCTTTTGTTCTATTTTTTTTTAAGAAACTCACGCTTCTAATAAAAAAAATTTGTGAAGTCGAATGAATATATGTACACATGGTTAAGCTAGTTGAGTTGGGTGATTTTTCTAATTTTTAGAAATTGAGGGTTTAAATCATATTTAGACAAAATATATTCAAATTCTAAATATTCTTTGTAAAAAGTATGGTCAAATAGAACTCCAACTTCAAAAATTTCAAATAAAGCAATTATTGTTTTATTTTCATAACTAAACATGTACGCAGTTTCCCTAAATTTCCAGCATTTTTGTACATTGTATAAAATGTGAATTGCATTGTATATGTACACACATACTGGATATTTTATCAAATAAAATCTCTAAATTGTTGGGCATAATATTTTTAAAATGTATTTTTTACATAATTTTTCTAACCATCGGAACCTACTGTATAATTATTTCAAGACTTATGTATTGTTGCCAGTCAATTTACTTGATGATGCAAAAAACATAAAAACTAACAACACACAAAATTTAAATTTCGAGAATGAAAGATTCATTTCCTATTCATATCCTTATTCTTTTTAGGTAACTTTGATCTTCTCATCGTGGCTAAGACATGACTACATTAAAAAAAAATAAAAAATTATTTGTTCAATCAGTTTCTTGACAAAAAAGATTGAAGGGTGATTCTTATTATTTTTTGGATAGTATAAGGGTGTCCTTTGCTCACTTAGATAATATAAGGATGTACATTAGATTTGGGGATAAGAGTCTCAAAAATATCCTAACTTTGATCGAATTTGTTGTTGCGATACTAAACTTTCATAAGGACCTATTACCTCCCTAATCTATTTAATACCGTATTGTTTTACCCTTGAACTATTTAATACTTATATTGTTGAGAAGCAAAAGTTTTAGCAAAACGTCCACAAGCACACATACTTGAAAGGGTGTTTTGACAAGATCACCTTAGCGGTCATTTCGGCTGCTTTGTTTATGATTGTAATTCAGCAAAATATCAAAAATTGAATTTTAATCAAGTCAAGGTATATATACCTGTGGCTGTTATTTAAAAAAGTATATCAAAAAAGTATGACGAAGGATAAATATGACCCTTTTCTAAGAGTAAAAGGGCAAATATGACCCTTTTCCGTAAGTAAAATAAAGTACAATGACTTAATTATAACCTTATTAAATATATGTCATTATAAGTGAAAGAACTTTCGTATTAATTTTTCTTTATGAGTTGATTATTTTTTTCAAATACATGTAATTTACAATACAAGTACAAATATATTTGTATGATTACACACATACTAGAAAAAACATAATTAATTAAAAATATGATATTTACTTTAACTCGACTTTAAATAAATAAAAAAATAAAATAATTATTAAAAATAAAAAACATGTGGCAATATCATTAATTTTTATTTGCCATTGAAATTAATGACATTTGACGATGGGATTCCAATGTGAAGAGAGTCAAAACTAAAATAAAAGTGTAACTGATAAATTTGACAATTTTTTTTCTCTCTGTATTAAACATGAATGGTGTGGGTTGTTTTAAATGTAACATTTTAAAGATTCAATTGCATTAATTTTGGTCTTATTTTCACCCAACTGTTCTCCATTTTTTGTTTAGTTTTCTTTTTTCTTTTGGTTTCCCACTTGATCTGGTGTTAAGAGTTAGCATTGGAGCTCCGATTAAACACAAATTATACAATGCGAAGTCCATTCGAGGGTGATACTTCCAATAGAATTTTCTCCATATCTAAAAATATATATATCAGAATTTCAATTGAATAAAAAAGAAGAATATAGAATAAAATTAGAAAAAGTAATTTTAAATGTTCGAATATTGGTAAATGGACCAATGAATGGTAGCAAGTAGAATAATTATAAATTCAGATTTTTTGAGGTTTTATATTATTTATTAGATATATGTTATTAACAAATCACTAAGGTTGTGTTTGATATAAGAGAATAAAAAAAGTATTTTGCCTTTTTTTAATGATTTTAAAAATGTCATTCGTAATTAATAATACAATGTGAAAGATATGACAGAGAAATAATGATTTTATGATGTTTTTGAACATTTAATATACATAAGTACCGATTGAAATAATTAAAATGAAGAATTAAAATATTATTTAAAGAAAAATAACTCACTCATATTAGATTCCTTAAAAAGTGACAGATGTCCTTTTTTCGTATAATTTATAATATTTTTAGAACATATTTTAAAGTAACTAAACACTGAAAAATGATTTTATCAAAAAAAATATTTTGTTTCATATTAAGTCCCTAAAAAGAAAAGAAAAGAAAAGAAAAAATACAAATAAAGAGACAAAACTATACTTTTGTCTTGACTCAAAAAACCAAAAAAATGGTCAACATAATTATTGATATTGTTACACTAACTTGGGGAGGATGCTATATATACATGTCTCAAAGAAAGAAACCAATCCAAATTAGAGTTTCTTCAACTGAAAAAGTACATTAGACATATAAAAATGGTCTTCGTTCTTTTTATTTCTTGAATCTCATCCTTTAAAGTAACGCTTTTTTTTTTTTATTATTATTTTTACAGAACAAAATTTTCAATGATAGAGAATTCAATGGCCGATTTTTATCATAAAATGATAAATGAAGTTTCTGTGTTGTTGATTGATGATGATAAAAAATTTGTCAGTGAGATGATTTATTTACTCGAGTCTCACGAATATAAAGGTAAATATGCACTACTCCAAAAAAATACATATAGAACTTAGTTTTTGTGTGATATGTTTTATTTTCATAATAGATTTTATTGATATGGTACTTGTTATCTTATTTTTTATTTTATTTTGTATCAATCACCTTTTAGATCTCATTAATTTTTTAGATCTTGAATTTGTTTTTCTGATTGTCATAACACTGTTTCATTACTTGTTTATATTTTTTTTAGTAGTTACTAAATGATTTTTTGTAATTTATTTTATAAGCTTGTTACACCCGATTAGTTTTTTCTGTAGAGATCTATATAATTTTTAGTGACGGTGGTAGTTTATATTAATTTTCTTATCATTTAATTTCAATTTTATCAGATATCCTTGAAGAGACATAATCTATACAGATCATTTTATCTACTTAATCAACTTACATATATGTGTTTTACTCTTTGATCTTTTTGTAGCAAATGAGAAGAAAATGTTCTTTGTCAATTGATCTAGAGCAACAAAGAGTTGGAGGAGAAAATCTATTAAATTCTTCAGATACAAATTTTTATTAGGGCTTAGATCTTTAATTTTTATAAATTTATTTATATTTTAGAGAAATAAATTATTCAGATAGTGAAGGCACACAATAAAAACAATGTGAAGAAAGGGAAAGAGAGAAACTGATGAGAGTCAATTATTATTATTATTATTGTTGTTGTTGACTTTGACATAAAAACTTCTTGTCTTTGTTAGGATGTAGACAAAAAATACTTTCACTTTTAATTTTTTAAAATTAATAAGATATATTGAACTCAATAAGTAAAATTTAGAACGATAACTTAATTAAAACCTGTTTATGTTTTTTTTACTAGATGATAAATGATTTTTTTTTTGTAGATTTTTCATAAGCTTGTCACACGCTTGATTAGTTTTCTCTGTAGAGATCTATATTATTTTTAACGGATATGGTAGTTTATATTAATTTTTTTGTCATTTCAATTTATCTGATATCCTAGAGGAGGCATAATTTATATTGATCATTTTACCTACTTAATAAACTTAGATGTGTGTTTAACTCTTAGATTTTTTTTGTAGAAAAAGAGAATTTTTTTTTTATTAATTGATCTAGAGCTACAAAGAGTGGAAGGAGAAAATCAATTAAATTCTTCAAATGTAAATTTTAATTAAGGCTTATATCTGTGATTTTTACAAATTTATTTATAATTTAAAGAAATAAATTATTTAGATAGTAACAGCAAAAGATTAGGACAATGAAAAGAAAGAGAAAGAAAGAAGCAGATTAGAGTCAATCTAGGTATTACTATTATTGACTTTCAGATAAAAAGCTTTTTGTCTTTTATGGGATATAGACAAAAAATATATATATAAATACGTTTTACTATTTTTCAATATACTATTGTCATTTCATTCTTTTAACTACATGTATCTAGAATTTTATTAGTTATTTGTAGTTAAATTTTCATGATAATTTTTTGTATATAATTTTATTTTTGTGTTCTTTTCATTGATCTTTAAAATGCATTGATACAGTTAGGACAGTTGATATGGCTTCACAAGGAATGTCAATGCTCTCCAAAGGAAAGGAAAAAATTGATTTAATGATTATCAATATGAATTCAGCCGGCTTGCTTTCATTTCAGCTTTTGGATCAAGCTGTAGCCTTGGATATAGTTTCAGTTTGTAAGTATTTAATTTTACTCTTCATTTATGACATTTAATATACTTATTAAAAAAAAATTAACTATCAAATATGTCTTTAATTTATCATGTCTAAATAACCCTTAGCTAAATAGATTTTGTTGGTAATATGAAGGATTAGCTATGAATATTAATTAGAGTCTATTATGCTAACTCTTATTTTTGTAAGAATATATATTGTTGTTATAATAGATAAAAACCAAATTAACCCTTACATAATGTTTACAATATAATTTAATTTTAAAATAACATTAATGCAGGTATTTGTGATGAATACGATGTACATTTAGCAAAGAAAGCTTTTGAAAGTGGTGCTTATTTTTACATGCAAAAGCCACTTTACCAAGGATTTGTGAAGTACATGTGGCAACTTGTATTGCAAAAGAATATACAAGAGGGAAAGACTATTGATGTCATTAATGTAGAGGAAAATAATAATGTGCCTATTAATATAGATGAGCAAGGCAATGATATCCATGAGACCACAAATGATGTTGTATCTAATGAAAAGAGAAAATTGAGGAGAAAGAAAGGTAGAAAAGTGACTGAAGAGGAAAAGATGAGTCAAAGCAGTGCTACTAATAAGGTTATTATTCGACGAAAGACTCGCATCATATGGACTGCGGATCTTCATGACAAATTTCAAGAAGCTGTGAACAAACTCAATGATGGCAGTAAGTTTACTTCACAATTATTTATTACTTCATACTTATAGTCGTGGTCAACTTACCTGGAATTAATTGTTTTGTAGGATGTTTTCCAAGTGATATTCTTGAGGCGATGAATGTACCTGGTCTTACTAGGTATCAAGTAGCTAGTCACCTGCAGGTACATGGGTGGTGAATTATGTATGTAATATTTGTGTGTATTTGGTAAAAGGAAAAATAAGATTTTATATCACTTTCGCCAATGACATTAATAATTAGTAATATAAACCTTTAGTAGTTAAAACTTTTATCAAAAGAATTCTATCTTTAGTTTATATCTTTTTTGAGAGATATTTATTGTTAACCTATTATATCAAACACAAACAAATAATTAATTTTCTTCTTCTTCTTCTTTAACACCTTACAGAAATGTCGTAACAATACTTGGAAAGCTCCAAGGAAGAGAAAATCTACTTTTCATTCATCAGGTCAATTAGGAATATTTGAGACGACGACGTCCCATCTTAAAATGAATGTTACAAATCTACAACAGGAAGAAACCCAAAGAAGCCCAGAAACTCCATTTCTACCAAACTTTGCAGGAGGAGAGAGTTCAACTATGCAGGAGGTCTATGTTGATCCCCAATACCTCAACCCACTTTTATCAAACAATGTTGCTGAGGAGGGACCTTTATGGGGATCAAATATTGGGCTAGAGTTTAACAATGGGATTCATCATGCTCAAAATGACTATGCCTTGGATGTAGCAACAGTGCCAGATACAAATATTACAAATTTGACAATTAATGGATTGAATTTTCAGCAACATATTGGTGAGTTGCAAGGATCAAATATTGGGAGCGCGAATTATACACCCGGGCTAGAGTTTAACAATGGGATTCATCATACTCAAAATGACTATGCCTTGGATGTAGCAACAGTGCCAGCTGATACAAATATCTCCAATGCGACAATTGGTGAACAAATATTGGTAGCAAATAATGATTTTCAGCAACATATTGGTGATCAACAAAACATGGCTCAACATATTGTCACAACATCACATGTGAGTGATACTCAAGGAAGTGAGTCAAGTGAGATGATGGATTGTGATGCTTATTTTGATTTCGATAATCTGAATTTCCTCTTTCAGAATAATGAACCTCCAAGTTTTGACCTACCCAATGAACATGACAGTTTGTTTCATCAAGTTTACTCTGATGATATGGTCAGTACTGCTTCTATCTAAACTTTATTTATGTTGCTATATATATATATATATATGCTACTATTTATTTATCTACATTTGTCATGATGGTAGTTTTTTAGAAACAAATTAAATTTGATGTTAATTATATCTTTATATGCAGGTGACATCGAGTGTTCAATTTCCAGATATAACAAGTTTTCCTGATGATTCTTCAACATGATCCAATGCAGTCTGAGGCTTTTTATGGAGATAAAGTTGTTTCTTCAAGTGGAAATTGCATCTTTCATTTTGTTTTTTAGACTATATATGTAGTACTCTTTATCTTTTTAATGTTTTATGTTGTTTAGACTATGTAGTATCTTTTTTATGTTTTATAGTACTCTGGACGGCAAAACTTAGTTAAATTGAAATCCTAAATATTTTGACTTTTAGTCAAGATATACTAGTTTCAATAAATATTGCGTGTTAATATAACTAATGATTCAAGTCCAATAAATATAGTTTTAATTGAAGGTTCAATTATATTGAACTACTCCATTCAATTGGGCTACAAATGACAAGTCCTATCCACTTTTCTAGAGGGCATAATTTGGTGTCATTTGTCAAATGGAGAAGGGCTTAGAATTCCCTTGAACTGTTAAATTAATATAAAACTATCAGTCATCTACCTTTTAGCCCACATATATCCCTGACATCAACATTTTGGTTCAAAAACACACTCGAAAGAGTATTCTGATGTCACTTAGGAAAAGTATAGGGAAGTGTGTGCATAAAGTAGTCGGATACTTTTTTGTTCTTTTTCATGGCGCAGGTAGTCGAGACCTGACTCGTGAAATAAATCAGGGTCGGATCGATGACACTCCCGATAAGTCATATCCCTTCTTGTCGCATTGGAAAATAAAAATTGACTAATTCTAAGTCGAAAGGTCTATTAGCTTCTATGCTCAACCAACGTTATGAACTTGAATCTCAATTAAAAAAAAGTAGTTCTGAAAGGACCCCATTTAGCAAGCTCACTTCTCACCTCAATGCTACACTTCCACGGGTACAAGTAAAGACGCTTGAAAGACTAATTAGAGTTGACAAAGGCCTTAGCATCCTAGTTCTGTACACTATAAAAAAGGTTTCCCCTAAGCCTTCATCTAACAGGAATTCTAGTATTATAGGTCATTGGGCGGTCAAAAGGTTCCCACTAGTAAGTTAATCCGTAACAACATTTGTTCCTTATGTGAACAACCATTTTCTTGAATTTAATTCATATACACTTTTTATTAGTTGGATTTCACACAATATATAAACAAATAGTTAGTGTACAATGAAAAGTGAAAAAAAAAACAATGTTGTCCAAAGATAATCAGTTATGTATAAAAGTCTACTCACTAATGGACTATGATGGAGTAGGCAAGCAAGAACCAATCTAAAATCCGAATAGCTTAACTAACGTCTTCATAGTCCATTCATTAAATTTGTGAAGGGCTAAAACAACTCCAAAGTTGAAATCATGCCATAGGTCTTCAATAGTGGTGATTTTCTGGTTGGCATTGTATGGGAATTACACCGGTGAAGACGATTTTACATCCCTTCAGTATTTCCTTCCGAATGACCTGTAACATGATTACGTTATCGATCAACAACAACAATAATTGTAATTCCACAAGTGGGATTTGGTGAACATGTTGTGTACGCAGTCTTAATCATAAGTAGTATTATTTTAATCAACTCCGCGGAGTTGCACTTACTAAAAATGAGAGCTTTTAAAAATTTCATCATAACAATATTTCTTTGTCTAGCTGATCTACCATTTCCTAATGAAGGCTCCCCTCCCCAAAGAATCAGGGTTAATATCTTAAAAGGTCACTCAACTTTGAGAATTTATCTAATAAAGTCATTAAACTTTGTTTTGTATCAATAAAATCACTCAACTTTAACCTTTGTATCAATAAAATCATTTAACTAAATTTATCATTAAAATTGTTTTGATATAATAAAATAAATTATCTTTCTGCCATATATATATATATATATATATATATTAAGTTTAATAATAAAACTTTTGGAATTGTGA
>JAJOOH010020115.1:0-15317 GCA_029582605.1 Solanum gracilifrons | reverse complement strand
AAAAAAAAAAAAAAAAAAAAAAAAAAAATGAGTATGAAAATAGAGACCATTCCTAATATCTTGTAGCTTCCCTATTATAGATATGGTGCACTTCACACTTATAATAAGGACACTACTACAAACGACTTCATAGACATAATAGGACACATGAAATCTATGCTTTGATACCAAGTTTATGATGCCCCAAGCCTACACCACCCTGTATGTGCGCAGTACTCGGTGACCATTGCTTGCCACAAGCGAACCCTTGCCCTGGCTAACTATGATTCACATGACTCAATGGGATTCACGGAAGCTTTAATAGATGAACATTTAAATCATTTAAAGAAAACTCTAAAACATTGTCTAAAAATACTTAACATGAATTACAAGTTTGAATAACACATCTGAGGAAAATACTGGAAGATGTCTAACTCTGTCAATCCATTAAGCCTCTATTGTTTAACATAGGTGTCAGGAAAAGACCCATGACACCTCAAATGCCACTAAGACATAAAATAGAAATGGGGTCCTCTGGAAGCAAGGAGGCCACACTAAAAGTTGTCAAGAAGTGTGGAGTTATCTCAAAGAAGAACCTACTGAAGATCCTGAAAACCTGTATCTTCTTTATAAAGAGATTCATGTCGAATAACATTAGTACACTGAATGTATAAGTGTGTAATTAGGTTAAGTAATACAATAACCGAACTGATGAATAAATACATATCAAGCAAAACAATGTATAAACAAGTAGTGAATGTAGCAAAACTACTCTGTGAGTAGGATTTTACTAAGGAATTTAAAATTTCCTAAGTATTAAGGTAAAGTCACCAGATGTAGCACCTTGAGTTTCAAAAACAACTAAATTTGACATAGCAAAAACCTGAAATTTTGCAAGTTAAGCTAAGTATGAGTTTTGGGTTGACTTCAAACGACTATAACTCCTAGATCAGGATAAGTTAGGTGTGATACCAGATAACTTAGGAAATACCTTTGAATTATCTCTCCAACGGCACCGATTTTGCTGAATTTTGAGTTCATATGAGGGAGATATGTGCATTTGAAGTTGGACTGTCTAGATAAGGAAAGTCAACCGGATTTTAGAGGGGTATTTTGGTCGTTTTATTACCAAATCAGATTTATTCATTTTTTGTAATGGTTTAAGGGTCGAATCTTCTTGGGTTAATTTTTATAATCCTAAAATTAGCCTAGGGTTTTAGTTGAGAGTTCAAGAAGAGAAAAGAGGAGAAAAGAGGAGATGATCAAAGCGTTCGTCGAGAGTCTTGCATTTTGTTGCGGATTTTCATCATGGGTTTAATCCCTAAGAGGTATGTAGGCTTCCATAGTGTTGTGTTTGTTCACCCACATTCCAATCATGTTATTTTCAGTGCAATTTCATTCTTAAAGTTGAAGGATTAGAGTTCTTGATGAGTTCTTAATAGGTATTCTTGAAGTTCATTCTAAATCTTGTTGTGTTGGGGTTTTGATGATTTCTTGAGATGAATTTAGTTTTTTGAGTGGTTTTTTAGTATATTAGAGTGTAAGTATGCTAAATAATTGAATCCAAGTGATTGGAGAAGAAAACATTTGATTCTAGGCAAGCTATGATGAGAAAACGAGCAAAGAAAGTCGTCGGAGTTTTCTGTGCTGGGGCCTGGCGTGTCACGCCAGCCACAGAGCTCCAACCACTTCTCTTAACTTTAGGGGCTGGCACCCTGCACCAATCAGAGTGCCAGGGTGGCCTGCCCCCACCTGTTCTTCATCGTTTCGTCTGTTTGAGTTCTTTCAAAGGGTACATTTACTCCCGTTTGATTCTGAACACTCTAAAATACTTCTAAATACCTAAAAATATTCCTACATGGTCACAACCTTGAATTCATAATTCAAATTCAAGGTAGAGTTAAGAGTTATGTTTTGAGAGTTCTTTCAAAAAAAATTCAGAGAATCCATTTTTGTCTTTTGGAGGAGTCTTCTTAAAATTCTAATAACTTGTTTCAAGACTCGAGCAAGTGAGTATGAGAGTGAGAATAATGTATTCATGAGTCTACCTTGTCATCATGATATCTTTCTTATCATGAACTATAACTCTTGAACTGATAATTCACATTCAAGAGAGAGTTAAGAGTAGAGTTCAAGAAAGCCTTTGAGTTCAGTTGTGAATCCTTTGAGATCAACTATCGACTTGAACTATGTTTTGAGGAAGTAAGTTAGAGAATAAGAAGAGTCATATACATGAGTTCCATATAGTTATGTAGACCATCGAGTCGAGTTGTTTCATGCTCATAATTTCACATGAACTTCGTAAGTTGAGCATCTTTCAGAGAAGTAGTATCTTCAAGTTCTAAGACTTTAAGTGTTGACCTCCTAATCCCTTTTGAGAAGAATCTTTGAGTACTTGAGTTGAATATTTCATGTCCATAATTCCACATGAACACTACAAGTCAAAAAATCATTAGATGAGTAGTCTCATTGAAGTTCTTGAGTTCCAAGTATTGAGTTATGTCTATGGTTATTGAAAACCTTGCATTGAGTTGTTCATATTCATCATTCGGTATGAACCATATTTTAAGAAGTCTTTTACAGATGTTTAAACTTTGTTTTAAGACTTAAGCTTTGAAGTTGAGTAAAGAGTAAGAGTAAAGTTCATTTTCTTTAAAATGATTTATGGGAACTAAGTATTCCCAAGAGTATTTGTTTTCACATTTAAGATGAGAGGAAACTGAGATTTCCAAAAGAGTTTTGAGCAAGAAAAGGGAACATCGATTCCAAGACAACTTTTAAACTAAGTTTGAGTAATTATCTCAAATCAGAGAAGAAGTTGTTTTAAAAACAGATGAGCTAAGTATATTTTAGGAGTATTATTGAACACTAATGTGGGGATGCGAGTTTCATATTAACTCAAGTCTCCATGAAAACCATGTAGCCATCATGGGTAGAAAAGGGTCATACTTTTTAGATGAATCCTTTTCACATAGACTAGTGGATCCACTTAGTAGTTCAGGTCCTATGCCTTTGGTAGGGTATAGGATGGTCCTTGGCAGCTTGAGGTAAAGTGTTGTATCATCACTATAACTCTTAAGTGATGGTTGTCGGTTAGAGAAATTCCTACTAAGTTCTTTTACTATTTTATAAAGCTTTACATATATTGCATGTGTATTGTTGCTTTATATTGAGTTGAGTATCCAGAGTTGAGTACCCAGAGTTGAATATCATATCTTTGAGTTGAGTATCTAATCTCTGAGTTAAGTATCTTATTCTTGAATACTTCTGAGTTGTGTAAGTTGGGTAGTTTTGAGTAACCTTGAGTATTCCTTGAGTTGAGTAAGTTTGAGAAGAGGTAAGTATGTTTCCTTTGTATCAAGTTTCAAGCTTATGTTTATGTTTTAGAATTCCCCTTACATTCTCGTACATTCCACATACTGAGTAATTTGGCCTACATCCTTTCATGATGTAGACACAGGTATTCGGGACCATCAACAGGAGATTTGTTGATACATCCTAGAGTTCGAGTTAGGTATGATGAGTCTCCTTGCTTCCGGAGGATTTTATTTACCTTTCAGTTATATCAGTTGTTATGATATCGTGGGTCTTGTTTGGACTTCCATATTTATCAGTTAGGCTTCATAGATAGTCAGTATAGTTGAGAAGTCTGTATTATTTATTTATTTTATTAAATGTTTTAAAGACTTAAGTTGCCTATTTTATGGCGAGTTGAATATATTATTTTTATTCTAAGTTGTTCATTTGAGTTAAAGTTTTGAAAAGTTGAGTTTATTGAATTTTATTTAGTTTTAAGCTTTTGCATACTTAAGTTAGTCTTCCGCTTGTAGTCACCCAGGATGAGGGTTCGCTTGAAGACTAACAATGGTTCTTGAGTACCGGCCACGTCCAGGGTGTAGACTCAGGTCGTGACATCCATATACCAAAATTTCTCTAATAATGATAATCAGGATAAAATTTGAAACTTTGAACTTAAAGACCATAAGATACATTTCAGTTAAAGAAGGAAGAAATGAAATTAAAGCAATGTCCTATAATTCTGAAATTTTCGATCACTCTCGAAATTTGAATTTGGGAAAGATAATTGGGCTACACTCAATTATTCAAGTGTAAAAACATTCAGCATTATTATAGATAACTGATGATTTAATCCAACTCCCAGTAGATTTCACACACAAAGAACTGAAATAATCTTTGCAACTCCTTCAAACTGGACTTCTTAGATTCAGTTCAACTGGAACGATCATTGCAACTCTAAAATAAATTTCAAATCAACCTCAATAATCAAAGATGACTTCAGTTCTTAAATCAGAAAATAACTAAAAATTTGATCAACGTTTCAAAGATCAACTACTGAAACATAGCTAAAAGGAAGTTCCAACTATCTTCAATGCAGAATCTTTCTAAAGTTCACCACAAGTTCCCAATTAAGTGTGAAACTTAATAAAAGGAACAAAAAATCAATTATCTTTGCAAAAGAACTCGCCTTGCACCAAAGTTTACTTCTAGGATTCTACATATGTCCTCAAATATTTAATATCAGCTGAAACTTTAAGGTCAAATTTTAAAACATTATTATTAGAACTGGTTTGTAAACTTGCCTGTGAGAATTCATATACATCAGATTCCTATTAAAAGTAAAATAATTAAACATATCATTTTTTAGAAGGCTATATCATAAAGCATTATGTATCTTTTTTTGTTTGTCTTGCAAGTCGATCAAAATAGGCAAATATATAAAATATTTTTATTGGATTCTGAAGTCATTTTCTGGAGCATCAATGATTAGTGTTACCATTTTAGTCTAAGAGGTGAATGCACGATGGGAAAGAAGAAAAGAACGGAAAATCATATATCCTGCTACTTCAATACCCAATTAAAAGCTTTATGAGAGGTTAAAAAAATCACTTTCTAAATAATGAGAGAGCTAACTAATTAGCTATAATGCTTTCTATTTTAAGAAAAACAACAATATAATTATTGATTCACTCTTTTCAAAGAATATACAGGGAACACGTAAAAAATTCCGTACAATATTCAGAAAACATATTTATTAACGTAGAGTATTCAAACAAACATATTTCTGAATGTACAAAATTAAAATCAAATTATACAGTATAAGCATAATATACTATTGAAAGAAACTTCCTAAAGAAGATGATTTTACCAATAATAAAGATTCTTCTGTTAAATTGCACAAAAACAAATTCAACTTACTTAATGAAATAAGAAATGAAACATAATTAAAGAATTTAAGGAGGCTATCAATAATTAACTCTTTCCAACTTGAAAATTCACACTTCTTCATAGGTTTCAATCCTCCATTTTTTGGTTATAATCGATGCTTTAGTGTAAACAATCTTTATGGCAGGTGAAACTACATGATTCGAAAAGCGTTCAAATCAAGTTCACCTAACACAAAAATGCCACCATCTTACCAATTTAACAATCCTAACAAGTCTATAGGGAGGTAATTTAAATACTAACATTTCATAATGTAAAAGAAAAATTCCTCAACAATCTAGGAAAGATGAACTTGCAGATCCATAAAGATGTAACTATCTACCAAAAATTATTGAACCCATGAGGTTAAAGAAAAATTCATTTGAGATAAATTATAGAAAGTGACATATCGTTTTACCTTTAAAGTGACAAAAAACATTCATAACCAGAATAACAATCCACCTAGCTATTATTCATTGATCACCATCACTTCAAAATTCTTTTGTATCTTACATCAAGTTGTTTCTATCAGTATGCACACAACATGATAGATTATCATCTCAAATATTAAACTTGTCAGGACATAATATATAGGACCGTAAGTTAGCACCAAATAAGATGAGTCATTATTGCTTTTATTAGCCTTCTAAATCAAAGTTTCAAGCCGATCAATACTTGATATTAAAGTAAGGAACCTCTTGGAAAGTAGGTAGAGGATCTCCTCTAGGGTTGATCAGGACGACATAAACATGCTCGCTAAGGCTCAAATAGATTTAGAGTTAACTGAGATTAGGAGTATGACACCTCAAGAGGCAGCAATAGCTATTGCAGAAGCAGAAGTAGCCACAACAGAAGCTGCACAAGCCTTTGCAGAAGTTTCAATGAAGGTACTACAAGGGAGAAGCACTCCGAAGATGGTAACATAATTTTATAACAACATACCAGTTCCTTTTTCCTTTCTTTCTTTTCCTCGTAAACTTAGAGCTGTCAAAATGGGCTTGGCTTGCTAGGCCGGCCCAACCCAACCCTTGAATTAAATGGATTTGGGCTCAATTTTTCAGCCCATTTAGGAACGAGGCTTTTAGCCCAGCCTCATTTGGCCCGCTGGCCTCGTAGGCCCAACCCGCAAGTCTCAAAGGCAATCCCACGGGCTATAAATTTTAAAAATATTTATTATACATATTTTAAGTAGTATTTTACTTGTTAAAATTTTGTCAATAATTATTTTTAAAATATCAATATAAAATTAAGACTATATTTTTTACATATATTTTACATTTTAGGGTCATTAGCCCACTAAATTTTCTTATTAGCCCAAGTGCATTACTCCATTATAACTATGAATCTTTTGACCTCTTTTACTTTTGTTTATATGCCTAATTTTTCACTTCTCCTTTATTGTCTTGTTTATGAAAATAGTGATCATGTAATATTTTTTTGCTTTGAATCTTATGAATGTTGTATCTTGGCTATTATGTATTGTTTTGTAAATATTCACTGAAGTATGTCAAATTCATGAATGAATTTATGTATGTATGGATACCGTGTTCATTGGACATCAACGTTCGTATCCTTTATAAGAGGTAAATATTGTCCATGTTTTGGTTAAATGGCCAACCGGTTCCAACCCGTGGCCCGCTTAGGGCTGGGTTGGGCTGCAATTTTATAGGCCCTTTAACTAAAAGGGCCAGCCCGTCCCAACCCATTTAATTCTCTAGCCCGTTAGGGTTGGGTTGGGCCAGCCCATTTTGACAGCTCTACTCATAATTGAGATAATTTCTACTTTATCTTCCTATATTTTTAGGCAATGCTTAGGACTCAAGACCCCTCAATGAACTTCTGTTACCTTTGCGTATTTGTGGTATCCCTTTAAGCTTAGCTTCGATGATATTTCTCTATGTTTTGATGGATGTTGTTACTGAATTCTCTCTATTAAAACATTTAGTTTGATCTATTTATGGTAAAAGTCATTAATTGAAGAGAGGGAATGACTTAATCACGTATCAGTTGATGGTTCAAAGTTCTCCCATTTCATAAACAAACTCACAAGCATCTTTATTTGTATGTTTATGTGATTCCTCTTCAATGCTTGTTCTTGTGACAGTAAATTTGATATCAGGAGGTCTTTTTGGTTGATTACAAAGTAAGTATTACCTATTAAGTGGCAAGTATTTTACATCGTTAGTTCGCAGTAGCCTGAGTTGGGTATTTCGAATGATCAGAAAATTATTGTCGATCAGCCAACTGCTCATCATCCAACTTCACAGGTGTTTTGCTGCTCATATTTGCAATAAATGAAATACTCAATATGCATTGGACAATTCTCATCAAAATTACAAGAAAAAATATATGGATTCGCAGTATTGAAATTGAAAAAAGGTATGTGAGTCCCTAAATAAATTAGAGATAACGATCTGTAGGAAAATAGTATAATACACCTCCATGTTTAGCATGATATCTTCAAGTATAAGGCACCATAGTCCCTAAGCAACTTGTGTATTTAGTGATTGATAAGCAAAGTTAACAATTAACTGTAGCATACCAAAATATAAATGTGAAGGTAATGAGAAACACATTGACGATAATACCAACGGCCAAAATTTTTTTATCAACGCACCCATTATTTGTGTTAGGCAGTGCAAATTTTCAAAAATAGAGATATGTACACTTTAAGTTAAATAGCTAATCCAACATATTATCAGTTTCCGCTAGCTTCTTGTTTATTTTATCTCCCTTATACTTCAATAGAATTAAATTTTAGCTCGTGTAATTTAGGCCGCATGAAATAGAAAATATAAGTGAACCAAACAAGTTTTAAAGTCCCTTAAAAGCTGAATAGAATACTAATTGTTACAACAAATGCTCTGTAAAAGAATTATCTGCACTGCACATAATTTGATCACGGATAGAGTCGGATAAGAGAAAGTATAATGCTCCGCTAAGGAAAAAATAAAACAATCTCTTACAATCAACTTAGAGAAGATAAAGTATAGTTAAGGAGTGATATTTGTTTTTCAATATTGATATCGTATTCCAGGAAATTATGAACTTACTCATACGAAATATATAAATTGGGTAGATTTTTTTAAATTGAAGTTCTTATGTTACATTTTCTCGCCTGAGAAATTAATAAATTCAAAAAGCACTCACATCAACAACAGAACGAAATAAGCACTAAATTTCAATAATCAATTATTTTTAAAAATATTATAGATTAAAAAAAAGGTCAGGAGAAGGAGCAAAAGACTGTAAATACAGTGCATGCAACATTACTACGAAAAATTTGAATGAAAAATTAAATCAATAAAAAAACTTATCAAATTAAAACCTAAAATTAACAAATCAGAGATGCAAATGCCCATTAAATATCACTGAGATTTTCTGGGCAGTGAAAAAAAGCTAACCATCAACGATTGAAAGAAGACGGTAGAATAAAGCTAGTTAAGAAACAAAAAACATGAAAAAAAATAAAATATGAAAAAAAGGGAATGGAAGAGGCAGTGGGTACAGAGATGACTAAAGTCTCACCGAGCATGCAAGGCCTTCCTAGAAGATGAAAAATTACTAAGCAACTTTTTCTCAAAAGTTGGGATACAGAAGATGAAAAAAAATCAATATGTGTGGTCGGCTTAAAAAAGAACACGTAATAACAAATGGGCCCAATATAATGTACAATTCACTGAACTATTGGTACAATAACTGATAGTAGTGTTCGTCTAGCCCAACTATCACTTAATAATAAGGGTAATATGTTTATTGATTTCCCCATGTCCTCTTCATCAATAGAGATTGAGCTAACTCTTCAAAGCTAGGGTTTTTCATTTACAATTGCAGTAGAAATCCCTTTTCACAATAACATGAAGTATTTGTGCCTTTATATGCCTTCTCCATAAAAAGATTTTCGATGAAACTTGAATAGCCTTAGTAATTTATTTTTTCATTTTTTGACAAGTTTTTATATGATATTTCCAGAAAAAGTTTCCTGAGGCACTTCATGATGTTTATGCTCTTGTGCCGAAATCTTCAGACACCGACGAAGATAGCATAAATGCTACATCTCTAGGACATGAAATTGGAAACGTCATTTCTATGGGGGGGGGGGGGGGATTCTACAAAGGGAGAAATCCCCATCAATCCTACAGATAACACAATCAACAATGTGAATGGCGATAAGGATATTGGTGTTGCCTCTAGGATCCAAATGCCTGATGCCATGGGTGATTTCTGCATTGGCAAGCCGCAACGAGGTAATAGAAGTGTAATTCCACCTAAAAGGTTGGTTGATTACTTTTGGGAAGGAAGAAAGTCACACGAGCAAGGCTAGATTTAGTAATGGAATAGGTATAGAAGTGTGAAAACGTGGGTAGGAACCGATTTAATTATGATTTTGAATATTCTCGTCTCCTTTTAGACTTTTAGCTCAGTTTTCAAGTGTATTTTCATGTATTTTTGTTCCCTGCAATTGCCTTTGTTATGTCCTATTGTATTCAGTAAAACATAGTTTACTAATATATATTTGTGTTTGTATTGTGAAATTGCGATGCGTTGTAGTAACCCATTTTGCCGCCCCCATTACTATTGTATTATAACAAACTCATTTCTTGGTCTTGTATTGTAGACCTTACAAATTTGCGGTTATTATCATTCATTCTCTTTAATATTCTCTTGTCATATTTAAGCCTTTCCAAATTCAAGAAGTACAAAAAACAAGTCTTTATTTATGCAGAATTAGTGTTGTTTTTTTATTGAGTAAATTTTCGTAAATCCTTTTCCAAGAATATCACTCAGAGGGAATAGTGTTCACTAGTGGTGATGTTTATAGTTACAAATTCATGGTGATTTTTTTATAAAGTTGTTTGTATTTCACAGTGTTGCATTTCCCTCATTTTGTGATTTCAGGTTTGAGTGGTTTTGAACCTTCTTTTACTTTAATAATTAGGTTTTTGGTTCATTAGTTTTATCCTCTTACTTGTTTAGTAACTATCATGTCTCTGCTCAGTGAGAGTTTCAAGCTTGGTCTTTTTGTCACGCCCTGAACTACCCCCGAGACGCGGACACAGGACCTAGGATCACAAGTGACCCTAAGCTAACCCTTTAGGCATGACATGAGCATACTAAGAATAATAATAACTAATGCGGAAGCTTAATATCATAAAAAGGAAAGTGATGGGGAATACCCATTCTAAAACTGAATATATCAAATCTGAGAGTTTAATACAAGAGAAATATCAACTCAAATACAAAGTTGAATCTAACTATGTCTGATCATGGCCTCTAACTGACTAGAAGTACTGGGACATACCCTAGCTAAATCTAGCAAAACTGAAACTAAAAAATGAAAATACTGAAGTAAATCACATAATTATTGTCCTCGAAGAACGAGGACTCACCACTGATACTGCTGAGCTAGAGATCGAGAATCGATCTATGCTAGACCTGGAAGGTGAGAACCTAAACCTACATCACGAGAAGATGTAGCACAGAGTATGCATCAGTACTTGAGAGGTACTCAGTATGCATGATAGAGTAAATCTGAAAGAACATATAACTGAACAAGCAATAAAGCAAGGATACAAACTGAACATGATATAGATACTGAGTGCTAAAGTAACTGAATACAAAGACCACTTTTATAACATGTTGATACTTTAAACTGGGTGTACTGAAGTGTGGTCAATGCACTAGAGTCAGATTAAACGGTGGGAGCTACTAATAACCGACATGAAACCAGATGAGCTAAATATGGAGTCCGATGTAAACGCTCCATTGAGAAGACCCAATACACCAAGCCAAATGTGTAGAGGCGTGTTGGCCTGATCACTAAAATGATGCCCACAGAGGGGACTTACAGCCTATGTGGCTCGTAGTTCTGGGACTATATGGGTGACTGACGCTAGTCCAACTCGATATTATGCTACTCCCATTAGATTAAATGATTAACACATTAAGACTGAATTTCTGTAATATACTAGATAGCTCAAAACTGACATGCAAACTGAGAATACAACAATTATGACTGATAATATATGCCTAAGGAACGCAACTGATTGTAACCAAATTCACACTTGTTAAATTTGGTGAATAACTGGCGATCTTTGAGAGTTTGCAGGACAACCCTCAAATGGTTCACATGTTCTTCCTCATTCCTAGAGTAAATGAGGATATCATCAATAAAGACGATACTAACAAGTCCAAGTACTGCTTACACACTCTGTACATCAAATCTATGAAAGCTGCAGGAGCATTGGTTAGTCTAAATGACATAACTATAAATTCATAATGATCATACCCAGTTCTGAAGGTTGTCTTCGGAATGTCACTATCTCTAACTTTGAGTTGATGATAACCTGATCTGAGGTCTATCTTTGAGAAATGACTACCACTCTAAAGTTGGTCAAACAAGTCATTAATCCTGGGGATGTGATACTTGTTCTTGACTGTGACCTTGTTCAACTACCTATTGTCAATGCACATTCTAAAAGAACCATCTTTCTTCTTCACAAACAACACTGGTGCACCATATGGGGAAATACTAGGTTCGATAAAGCCCTTATGTAGAAGGTCTTTCAACAGATCTTTCAATTCCTTAAGATATGTTGGAGACATTATGTAAGGAGGAATAGAAATAGGCTGGGTATTTGGAAGGAGATCAATTCCAAAGTCGATTTCCCTTTCGGGAGGAACTCCGGGAAGATCTTCTCGAAACACTTCTGGGAACTGATTGACAATGGGAACTGACTCAAGAGTTGGGGTTTTGGAGCTTGAATCCTTAACCCGAACTAGATGATAGAGATAACCCTTAGAAATCATCTTTCTAGCCTTAAGGTATGAAATAAATTGACCTATAGGAGCTAAGCTACTACCTTTCCATTCTAAGATTGGTTCGTCTGGAAACTGAAAACGAAAAATCCTAGTTCTACAATCGACTGAGGCATAACAGGAATGTAACCAATCCATGCCTAAAATGACATTGAAGTCTACCATTTCTAACTCTGCAAGATCTACTGAGGTGACTTTCTATGAGACTGTGAGAAATTTTTGTATACCCGTCTAGCCATAACTAGGTCACCGAATAGAGTAGAGACTGAGAAGGGTTTTGAAAGTGTTTCTGGACTAACATCGAATTTGACGGCTATATAGGACTTACAAAGGAAAGAGTAGCCCTTGGATCTAACAAATCATAAACATCTAAGTCAAAGACTCGTAACATACCAGTGACTACATTTGGAGAGTCTTCCTGATCCTGGCGAGCCTGCAGACAATACAACATGTTTTGGCGTTGTCCGCCACCTGTACCAGATGAGTTACCCTACTGAGTCGGGCGACCTGCTGGTGCTGCTGAAGTTGTGGACTAAGCTCTACCAGTGTTACCTCCTTGACGCTATTTAGAAGGACAATCATTCAACCTGTGACTGGACTGACCACACCCAAAACATCTTTCATTTCCTGCAAGGCACTCACCCGGATGGTTCTTACCACAGTTAGGGAAAGTTGGGTAGGTTCTGGTGCCTGAAACACTACCTTGAGTCTTAGATCCTGATGTCGAACCCTTCTAATCATTACGAAACTTCGAGGATGGAACACTAGCTGATGAAGGTGCTGGAGCTAAAAATTTCTGCTAAGACTGCGAGCGATTTCCACCACCCAATTTTTGTTGAGAATAGTCATAGTTGTTGGTCCTAGACTTCTTATTCTCCGTGGCCTTTTCCCTAAGCTTATCACCCTCAACCTGCTAAGAGTGAGTCATGAGCCTAGAGATTCTCATATCTTCAAGTAACATGGCATTTCTACACACTGTCTTCACTGAGTCTGACACTCCATATAAAAACATATTCATTTGGGCCCTGGAATCAGCAACCATGTGAGGAGCATACCTAGAGAGTTGGGTAAACTTGAGCCCATACTCTTGGACTGTCATGCTACCTTGCCTTAAGTTAATAAATTCCTCAGTTTTTGCTCTCTTAACTCTCTTAGGATGAACTTTTCCAGAAAAGTCTAACTAAAGAAATCCTAAGTGATAGGAGCGGCATCTGTACCCCTGTTCTCTTTCCACTTAGTATACCAGATATGAGCCACATCCTTAAGTTGGTAAGATGGTAACTCAACCCAATCATTCCTAGTCACCTGCATCACTTCAAAGATCTTGTTGACCTCATCAACAAAGTTCTGGGGATCCAATCTGCGATCCTAATAACTCTGGTGGATTCATCCTAACAAAATCTTGCACTCTGGATGCAGCTGAACCTACATTAGTACCTGCCGGAACTGCAACCCACTGATTGTTCTGGTTGGTCACACTCTGAGCCAACATCTAAATGTTGTTACGGAACTCTACATTCGAAACTTCTTGATCTAAGATTGTAGGAGCTGTGTTTGTGTTCCTAGCATTTGCATTCCTGGCGTTAGTTCTGCGAGAAGGCATGATCACTGAAACGTAAAACGTCGAGTTATAATGGAATTAGATTATACCTTACGCACGATAAGAGTAACAAAAGAATGAAGATTTTTTTTAAAACACTTTGTAGCCTCCCTCTCATTAGATGTGGTGCTCACTACACACCCATGAAAAGGACTCTACCTAGTGCGGCCTTTCAGATATCCTAGGACACTTAAACCTAGTGCTTTGACACCAAGTTTGTCATGCCCCGAGCTACCCTCGAGACGGGGGCACAGGACCTAGGATCACAAGTGACCCCAAGCTAACCCTGCTTGCATGACCTGAGCATACAAAGAATAATAATAACTGATGCGAAAGCTTAATATCATAAAAATGAAAGTGACGGGGAATACCCATTCTAAAACTGCATATATCAAATCTGATAGTTTAATACAAGAGAAATATCAACTCAAATACTAAGTTGAATCTAACTATTTCTAATAATGGCCTGTAACTAACTAGAAGTACTGGGACATACCCCAGCTAAATTTAGCAAAACTGAAACTGAAAGACTGAAATACTGAAGTGAATAACATAACTATTGTCCTCGGAGAATAAGGACTCATCACTAATGCTGCTGAGCTAGAGATTGGGAACCGATATATGTGTCATCTGGAAGCTGAGAACCTGAACCTACATCACGAGAAGATGTAGCGCAGAGTAAGTGTCAATACTTGAGAGGTGCTGAGCATGCATTGTAGAGTAAAGTTGAAATAACATATAACTGAACAAGCAATAAAGCAAGGATATAAACTGAACATGATATAGATACTGAGTGTTGAACTAACTGAATACAAAGACCACTTTTATAACATGCTGATACTTAAAACTGACTGTACTAAAATGTGGTCAATGCAATAGAGTCTGACTAAACGGTGGGAGCTACTAATAACCGACATGAATACACATAAGCTGAATGTGAAGTCCGATGTATACACCCATTCGAGAGGACCCAATACACCTGGCCAAAGGTGTAGCGGCAGCTGTCGTGATCACTAAAATGATTCCCACAGAGGGGACTTACAACCTACGTGTCTCTTAGTTCTAGGACTATATGGGTGACTGACCCTAGTCCAACTCGATATTATGCTACTCCCAATAGATTAAATGATTAACACATTAAGACTGAATTTCTGTAATATTCTAAATAGCTCAAAATTGACATGCAAACTGAGAATGCAACAATTACGACTTATAATGTGACATTCGTAAACTGAAGCATGTGTATATGTGTAATAACTGAATAATCTGACCTAGCATGCATAATTCATGAACTAATGAATATATACAACTAGGGTTCTGAGTATCATATTCGAAACTGAGTACTAACATGATAATCTGATTTGGAACATTAAATTAACTAGTTCATGATAATCTGCTGAAGTTCTAGACACCGTAGGCCTTGTTAATATTGGGGAATCAAGAATCTGACTGAATTATTGGGACCTAATGGGCGAAAGGAACCCACTACTGAAATACCACATACCTGGTGACGAATTCCATGGATAAATCCATCAATTTCCGAGCTGGAACTAGAGGAAACTTGTTGCGTTCTTGAACTAGGGTTCTTGACTTCTTTCTCCTCTTAGATTTCTAACTTTCTATGTTTTGATGAATGATTTGACTTAGGTAAGTTCTTGTTATGTTTCTAGGTTAAAACTAACTAAAACCACGTAGT
>JAJOOH010020104.1:0-18279 GCA_029582605.1 Solanum gracilifrons | reverse complement strand
AAATATTTCATAAGGAGAATATCAAGTCAACACGAGTCAAGTAAAATAAAATCGAAGAAATATAAATAAATTGAGGAATGACATGAGAAACTCTCATACTTGTCATGATTCCAACTCATTACGAAGGTCCTCATAAATTTTTTTGAGAAAATTTTTTCGGGTGCCCCGGGGCGTCAAATCCATGGGTTTAATACACACGAAAAATTAAGAAATTTATGCGATTCCTAAATAAGGGCTTGTAAATGTGGTAATGAGCATTAAAAAAAATGGTGTTTGTATACGTGATGGTTCTCCAACTCATTACAGAGGTCCTCATAAAGGTTTTTGAGAAAAAAATTTTGGGTGCTCCGGGTGCCAGATCCATGGGTTAATACATATGAAAAATTGGGGAATTTGTGCGATTCTTAAAAAAGGGCTTGCAAATGCGAAAATGGGCGTTAAAAAATGATGTGATTATACGTGAAGGTTCCCCAACTCATTACGGAGGTCCTCATAAAGTTTTTTTGAGAAATTTTTTTTGGGTATCCACGAATACACACGAAAAATCGAAGAATTTAGGCGATTCTTAAAAAATGGTGTGAGTATATGTGAAGGTTCCCCAACTCATTACGGAGGTCCTCATAAAGTTTTTTAGAAACTCTTTTGGGTTCCCCGGGCGCCGGATCTATGGGCAAATACACACGAAAAATTGGAAAATTTGGGTGATTCTTTAAAAAAGGGCTTGTAAATGTGGAAATTGACGTTAAAAAAATGTTGTGAGTATACGTGAAGGTTCCCGAACTCATTACGGAGGTCCTCATAAAGCTTTTTCAGAAAAAGAATTTGGGTGTTTCGGCCGCTAGATCCATGGGCTAATACACGAAAAATTGAGAAATTTGGGCGATTCTTAAAAAAGGGCTTGTAAATGCGAAAATGGGCGTTAAAAAAATAGTTTGAGTATACGTGCAGGTTCCCCAACACATTATGGTGGTCCTCATAAAGTTTTTTGAGGAAACAATTGAGGGTGCTCCGGGCGCCAGATCCATGGACTAATACACACGAAAAATCGGGGAATTTAGGTGATTCTTAAAATAAAGGCTTATAAATGCGAAAATGGGTGTTAACAAAATGGTGTGAGAATACGTGAAGGTTCCCGAACTCATTAGAGGGTCCTCATAAAGTTTTTTGAGAAAAAATTGTTGGTTGCTCCGGTCGTCAAATCCATGGGCTAATACACACAAAAAATCGAGGAATTTGGGCGATTCTTAAAAAAAGGCCTTGTAAATACTTAAATGGCCGTTAAAAATGGTGTGAGTATACGTGAAGGTTCCCAACTCATTACGGAGGTCCTCATAAAGTTTTTTGAGAAAACTTTTTTGGATTCTCCGGGCGACAGATCCATGAGCTAATACACACGAAAAATTGGAAAATTTGGGAGATTCTTTAAAAAAGGGCTTGTAAATGCGAAAATAAACATTAAAAAATGGTGTGAGTAAACATGAAGGTTCCCAAATCATTATGGAGGTCTTCATAAAGTTGTTTGAGAATTTTTTTTTGGGTGCTCCGGGCGCCAGATACATGGGCTAATACACACTAAAAATTGAGAAATTTGGTCGATTCTTTGAAAAGGGCTTGTAAATGCATAAATGAGCGTTAAAAAATGGTGTGAGTATACGTGAAGGTTCCTAACTTATTACGGAGGTCCTCATAAAGTTATATGAGAAAATATTTTTTGGGTGCTCCGGACGCTAGATCCATAGGCTAATACACACGAAAAATTAGGAAATTTGGGCGATTGTTAAAAAGGGGCTTGTAAATGCAGAAATGAGCATTAAAAATGGAGTGAGTATACGTGAAGGTTCCCCAACTCATTACGGATGTCTTCATAAAGTTTTCTGAGATTTTTTTTTTGGTGATCCGGGTGCCAGATTCATGGGCATTAACTCACAAAAATTCGGGAAATTTGGGCGATTATGAAAAAAGGGCTTGTAAATGCGAAAATGAGCGTTAAAAAAATGGTGTGAGTATACTTGAAGGTTCCTTAACTCATTACGGAGGTCCTTATAAATATTTTTGAGAAAATAATTTTGGATGCTCTGGGCACCAGATCTATGGGTTTATACACACGAAAAATGGGGAATATGGGCGATTCAAAAAAGAGGACTTGTAAATGTGGAAATTGCGTTAAAAAATGGTGTGAGTATACTTGAAGGTTTCCCATCTCATTATGGGGGTCCTCATAATGTTTTTTGAGAAACAAATTTTGGGTGCTCTGGGTACCAGATCCATGGGCTAATACATACAAAAAATCGGAAAATTTGGGCGATTCTTAAAAAAAGGTTTGTAAGTGCGGAAATGTGCGTTAAAAAAATGATTTGAGTATATGTGGAGGTTCCCCCAACTCATTACATATTTCCTCATAAAGTTGTTTGAGAAAAGAAATTTTGGGTGCTCTGGGAGCCAGATCTATGGGAAACACACGAAAAATCAAGGAATTCGGGTGATTCTTAAAAAAAAAGGCTTGTAAATGCGGAAATGGGAGTTAAAAAATGGTGTGACTATACGTAAAGGTTTCCTAACTCATTACGGAGGTCCTCATAAAGTTTTTTGAGAAAAGAAATTTGAGTGCGCCAAACGCCAGATCCATGGGATAATACACAAAACAAATCAGAGAATTTGAAAGATTCTTAAAACAAAAAAGGGCTTGTAAATGCGGAAATGAGTTTTAAAAAAATGGTGTGTGTATACGTGAAGGTTCCCTAATTCATTACAGATCCATATAAGCTTTTTTGAGAATTTTTTTTTGGGTGCTCCGAGCGTCGGATCCATGGGCTAATACACACAAAAAATTGGGGAATTTGGGCGATTCTTAAAAAAAAGGATTGTAAATACAGAAATGAGCGTTAAAAAATGGTGTGAGTATACATGAAGGTTCCCCAACTCATTACGGAGGTCCTCATAAAGTTTTTTGTGAAAACAATTTTGGGTGCTCCGAGCGCCATATCCATAGGCTAATAAGCACGAAAAATCGGGGAATTTGGGTGATTCTTAAAAAAAGGCTTGTAAATGCAGAAATGGGTGGGTGTGAGAATATGTGAAGGTTCTCCAACTCATTTCGAAGGTGCTCATAAAGGTTTTTGAGAAAATAAATTTAGGGTCTTTGGGCACCAGATCAATGGGTTAATACACACGAAAAATTAGAGAATTTGGACGACTGTTAAGAAAAGACTTGTAAATGCGGAAATGAGTGTTAAAAAAAAAAGAGTGAGTATAACGTGAGTTCCTCAATTCATTACAGAAGTCCTCATAAAGATTTTTGAGAAATTTTTCTTGAGTGCTCTGACACTTGATCTATGGGCTAATACACAAGAAAAATTGGTGAATTCGGGTGATTCTTACAAAAAGGCTTGTAAATGCGAAAATGGGTGTTAAAAAAATGGTGTGAGTATACATGAATGTTCCAAACTTATTACGAAAGTTCTCATAAAATTTTTTGAGAAAATTCTTTTTGGTGCTACGGGGACCAGATTTATGGGCTAATACACACGAAAAATCGAGAAATTTGGACGATTATTAAAAAAAGGTTTGTAAATGTGGAAATGGGTGTTAAAAAATGATGTGAGTATACGTGAAGGTTCACCAACTCATAACGGAGGTCCATATAAAGTTTTTTGAGAAAAGAAATTTAGGGTTCTCCGGGCCCCAGATTAACGGGCTAATACACATGAAAAATTGGGAAATTTTGACGATTCTTAAAAAAAGGCTTGTAAGTGCGGAAATGGGCTTTGAAAAAATAGTGTGAGTATACGTGAAGTTTCCTTAACTCATTATAGAGGTCCTCATAAAGTTTTTGAGAAAATAATTTTTGGGTGCTCTGAGTGCCTGATCCATTGGCTAATACACACGAAAAATCAGGGAATTTGGGTGATTCTTAAACAAAAGGCTTATAAATGCAGAAATGAGCGTTAAAAAAATGGTGTGAGTATACGTGAAGGTTCCCCATCTCATTATGGATGTCTTCATAAATTTTTTTGAGAAAAATGTTTTGGGTGCTCCGGGCGCCAAATCCATGGCTATTATACACGAAAAATAGAGAAATTTGGGAGATTTTTAAATAAAGGCTTGTAAATACGGAAATGGGCGTTAAAAGGTGGTGTGAGTATACATGAAAGTTCCTCAACTCATTAGAGAGGTCCTCATAAAGTTTTTTAATAAAAATATTTTAACGTGCTCCGGGCGCCAGATCCATAGACTAATACACACTAAAAATTGAGAAATTTTGGCAATTCATAAAAAGGGGTTTGTAAAAGCAGAAATAGGCGTAAAATAATTGGTGTGAGTATACGTGAAGGTTCCCCAACTCATTACAGAGGTCCACATAACTATTTTTGACAAAACAATTTTAGGTCCTCCGGGCGCCAGATCCATGGGCAAATACACACGAAAAATCGGGCAATTTGGGTGATTCTTTAAAAAAGGTTTTGTAAATGCGGAAATGGGCGTTAAAAAATGGTGTGAGTATACGTGAAGGTCTCCAACTCATTACGGAGGTCCTCATACAGGTTTTGAGAAAAGTTTTTTGGGTGCTCCGGATGCTAGATCAATGGGATAATACACACGAAAAATCGGTGAATTTGAGCGATTTTTAAAAAAGGCTTGTAAATGCGAAAATGAGAGTTAAAAAGATGGTGTGGGTATACATGAAGGTCCCCAACTTATTACGGAGGTCCTCATAAAAAGTTTTAAGAAAAAAGATTTTAGATGCTCTAGGCTCAAGATTCATGGGATCATACAGATGCAAAGTTGGGGAATTTGGGCGATTCTTAAAAAAATGATTGTAAATATTGAAATGGGCGTTAAAAATGGTGTGAGCATACGTGAAGGTTCTGCAATTCATTACGGAGGTTCCTATAAAGGTTTATGAAAAAGTTTTGGGTGCTCTAGCGCTAGATCCATGCGTTAATACAAATGAAAAATTGAGGAATTTGGATGATTCTTTAAAAATGACTTGTAAATGCGAAAATGGGCGTTAAAAAGGTTGTGAGTATACGTGAAGGCTCCCCAACTCATTACAGATGTCTTCATAAAGGTTTTGCCAGATCCATGGGCTAATTAATACACACAAAAAATTGGGGAATTTGGGCAATTCTTAAATAAGGGCTTGTAAATGAGAAAATGAGGGTTAAAAAAATGATGTGAGTATACATGAAGTTTCTCCAACTCGTTACGGAGGTACTCATAAAGTTGTTTGAGAAAAGAAATTTTGGGTGCTCAGGCGCCAGATCCATGGGCTAATACACATGAAAAATCAAGAAATTTGGGCTATTCTTAAAAAAAGATTTGTAAATACAGAAATGGGCGTTAAAAAAATTATGCGAGTATATGTAAAGGTTCCCAATTCATTACGGAGGTCCTCATAAAGTTTTTTGAGAAAATTATTTTGGTTGCTCCAGGCGCCAGATCAATGGGCTAATACACAAGTAAAATTAGGGAATTTGGACGATTCTTAAAAAAAGGGCTTGTAAATGCGTAAATAGGTGTTAAAAATGGTGTGAGTATACATGAAAGCTCCCTAACTCATTACATAGGTCCTCATAAAGTTGTTTGAGAAAAGAAATTTTGGGTGTTTCGGGCGCAATATTTATGGGCATACACACGAAAGCAAGGAATTTGGCGATTCTTAAAAAAATGGCTTGTAAATGCGGAATTGAGTGTTAAAAATATGGTGTGAGTATACGCGAAGGTTCCCCAACTCATTACGAAGGTTCTCATAAAGTTTATTGAGAAAAAAATTTGAGTGCTCCAAACGCCAGATCTATGGGATAATACACAGAAGAAATAAGGAAATTTGGACGATTTATAAAAAAAGGTAAGTATATGCGGAAATGGGTGTTAAAAAAATAGTGTGAGTATACCTGAAGGTTGCCTAACTCATTATGCATATCCTTATAAAGTTTTTTGACAATAAAAATTTGGGTGCTCCTAGCGCCGCATCCATAGGCTAATGCACACGAAAAATTGGGAATTTGGGTAATTCTTAAAAAAAGGTTTGTAAATGCGAAAATGGGCGTTAAAAATGGTGTGAGGATAAGTGATAGTTCTCCAACTCAATACGGAGGTCCTTATAAGGTTTTTTTAGAATTTTCTTTTAGAGCTTTGGGCGCCAGATCGATTGGCATTAACATACGAAAAATAGAGAAATTTGCGCAATTGCTAAAAAAAGGGTTGTAGATGCGAAGATGTGCGTGAAAAAAATGATTCCCCAACTCATTACGGAAGTCCTCATATAGTTTTTTGATAATTTTTTTTGGGTGTTCTGGGCGCCAGATTAATGGACTATTTACACACGAAAAATAGATGAATTTGCGTGATTGGTAAAAAAGGGTTGTAGATGTGTAAATGGGCGTGAAAAAAATGGTGCGAGTATACGTGATGGTTCCCAACTCAATACGGAGGTACTTATAAAGTATTTTGAGAAAAAAAAAATTGGTGGTCCAGGCGCCAGATCCATTGGCTAATACACTAAAAAAATAGAGGAATTTGCGCGATTGCTAAAAAATGGTTCTGTAGATGCGGAAATGGGGGAGAAAAAAATAGTGTGAGTATTCGTGGTGGTTTACCAAACTCAATATAGAGGTCCTCATAAAGGTGTTTGAAAAAAAATATTTTTGGGTGCCCGTGGCGCCAGATCCATATGCTAATACACACGGAAAATCGAGGAATTTACCCAATTGCTAAAAAGGGGTTGTTGATTGCCGATATGGCGTGAAACAATGGTGTGAGTATACGTGATGGTTCCCCAAATCAATACGGATGTCTTCTTAAAGTTTTTTGACAAAATCATTTTGGGTGTTTCGGGCACCAGATCCATAGGTTAATAAACACGAAAAATAGAGGAATTTGTGTGATTGCTAAAAAAAGAGTTGTAGATGCAGAAATGGGCTTGAAAAAAATGGTGTGTGTATATACGTGATGGTTCTCCAACTCAATACAGAAGTCCTTATAATATTTTTTGAGAATAAATTTTTGGTTGCCCCGGGCGCCAGATCTATTAGCTTAAACACACGAAAAGTAGAAGAATTTATGCGATTGCTAAAAAAAGGGCTGTAGGTGCGGAAATGGAATGAAAAGTATGGTTCAGTATACGTGGTGGCTCCCCAACTCAATATGGAGGTCCTCCTAATGTATTTTGAGAAATTATTTTGGGTGCTTTGGGAGTCGTATCCATGGACTAATACACACAAAAAATAGGGGAATTTGGCGGGATTGCTAAAAGAGGGCAGTAGTGCGAAAATGGGCGTGAAAAAAAAGTGTGAGTATACGTGATGGTTCTCCAACTTAATATGGAGATCCTCATAAAGTTTGTTTAGAAAAAAAAATTTGGGTGCTCCGGGTACTAGATCCATGGGCTAATATACACGAAAAATAGAGAAATTTTCTCCATTGCTAAAAAAAGGGTTGTAGATACGAAAATGGGGGTGAAAAAAATGGTGTGAGTATACGTCATGATTTCCTAATTAAATACGAATGTCCTCATAACGTTTTTCGTGAAAAAACTTTTGGGTGCTCCGAGCGCCAGATCTATGGGCTAATATACACGAAAAATAGAGAAATTTGCGCGATTGCTAAATAAGAGTCAATAGATGCGGAAATGTGCGTGAAAAAAATTGTGTGAATAAACGTGTTAGTTCCCCAACTCAATACAAACGTCCTCATAGAGTTTTTTGAGAATTTTTTTTTAGGTGCTCTGGGCGCGCCAGGCTAATGGGCTATTACACACGAAAAATAGAGAAATTTGCGCGATTGCTAAGAAATGGGCTGTACATGCGGAAATGGGCGTGAAAAAATTGGTGTGTGTATACGTTATGCAATACAGAGATCTTCATAAAGTTTTTTTGAGAAAAACTTTTGGGTGCTCTGGTCGTTAGATCAATGGGCTAATATACACGAAAAATAGAGAAATTTGCGCGATTGCTAAAAAGGGAGATGTACATACGAAAATGGGGGTGAAAAAATGGTGTGAATATACGTCGTGGTTCCCAATTCAATATGGATGTCCTCATAATGTTTATGAGAAATTTGTTTGGGTGCTCCGGGTGCCAGATCCGTGGGCTAATATACACGAAAAATAGAGCAATTTACGCAATTGCTAAATAAAGGGCTATAGATGCGGAAATGTGCGTGAAAAAAATCATGTGAATATACGTATTGGTTCCCCAACTCAATGCAGGCGTCCTTATAAAGTTTTTAGAGAAATATTGTTTTGGGTGCTCTAGGCGATAGGTCCACAGGATAATACACACGGAAAATAGAGAAATTTGCGTGACTGCTAAAGAATGGATTGTAGATGTGGAAATGAGCGTAAGACAATTATGTGAGTATACGTGATTGTTTCCCAAGTTAATACGAAGGCCCTCATAAATTATTTTGATATTTTTTTTGGGTACGCCGGGCGCAAGAATTATAGGTATACATACGAAATATAGAAGAATTTGCGCGATTGTTAAAAAAAGGGTTGTAGATGCGGAAATGGCCGTGAAAAAAATGGTGTGAGTATACGTGATGGTTCCCCAACTCCATAATGAGGTCCTCATAAAGTTTTTTAAGAAAAAACTTTTGGGTGCTCTACGCGCCAGATTCATGGACGAATACACTCGAAATATCGAAATATTTGCGCGATTGTTAAAAAAGGGATTGTAGATGCATAAATGGGTGTGGAAAAATGGTGTGAGTAAACGTGATGGTTCCCCAACTCAATACAAAGGTTGTCAGAATGATTTTTGAGAAAAAAAATTGGGTGCTCCAGGCGCCAGATCCATGGGCTAATACATACAAAATATAGATGAATTTGCGTGATTGCTAAAAAATGGGTTGTAGATGTGGAAATGAGCGTAAAAAAATGGTGTAAGTATACATGATGGTTTCCCAATTCAATATGAAGGTCCTTATAAAGTTTTTTGAGAATTGTTTTTTGGGTGCTCCAAGCGCTAGAAATATGGGCTAATAAATACGAAAAATAGAGGAAGCGATAGTTAAAAAAAGGCTTGTGGATGCGGAAATGGGCGTGAAATAAATGATGTGAGTATACGTGATGGTTTCCCAACTCAATAAGGAGTTCCTCTAGGCACCAGATTCATGGGTGAATACACTCGAAAAATAGAGGAATTTATTCGATTGTTAAAAAGGGGTTGTAGATGAGTAAATGGGCCTGGAAAAATAGTGTAAGTAAACGTGATGGTTCCCCAACTCAATACGGAGGTCGTCATAATGCTTTTTGAGAAAAAAAAATTGGAGCTCCAGGCGCTAGATCCATGGGCTAATATACACGAAAATAGAGAAATTTGCGCGATTGATAACAAAGGGGTTGTAGATGCGGAAATGGTCGTGAAAATAATATTGTGAGTATACGTGGTGGTTCCCCAACTCAATACAGAGGTCCTCATAAAATTTTTTGAATTTTTTTTTGGGTTCTATGGGCACCAGATTGTAGACTAATACACACGAAAAAAAGATTAATTTGCGCAATTGCTAAAAAAAGGGTTGTAGATGCGAAAATGGACATAAAAAAATGGTGTGAGTACACGTGATGGTTCTGCAACTGAGTATGGAGGTCCTCATAAAGGGTTTTGAGGAAAAGAAATTGGGTGTTCCGAGTGCCAGATTCATGGGATAGAACAAACGAAAAATAGAGAAGTTTGTGCAATTGCGAAAATAGGAGTTGTACATGCGGAAATGAGCGTGAAAAAAAATAGTTTGATTATACGTGATGGTTCCCCAACTCAATACAGAGGTCCTCATAAGGTTTTTTGAAAAAAAAATTGGGTGCTCTGGGAGCATGATCCATGGGCTAATGTACACGAAAAAAAGGGAAATTTATGTGATTACTAAAGAAGGGGTTGAAGATGCGGAAATGGGCTCGAAAAAAATAGTGTGAGTATACGTGGTGGTTCCCCAACTCAATACGGAGGTCCTCATAAAGTTTTTTAAGAAAAAAATTTTGGGTGCTCTGGGCGTCAGATCCATGGATAATACACACAAAAAAAAAGAATTAGCACGATTGTTAAAAAGGGGATGTAGAAGTGGAAATTCACGTGAAAAAAATGGTGTGAATATACGTGATAGTTTCCAAACTCAATACGGAGTTCTTCATAAAAACTTTTGAGAAAAAAATGTAGGGTGCTCCGGGTGCCAAATTTATGGGCTAATACACACGATAAATAGAGGAATTTGCGGGATTGCTAATAAAAGGCTGTAGATAAGGAAATAGGTGTTAAAAAAATACTGTGAGTATAAGTGATGCTTCCCCAATTTAATAAGGAGGTCCTCATAAAGTTTTTTGTGCAAAAAAAAAATTGGTTACTACGTGCGCAAGATCCATGGGATAATACATATAAAAAATAGAGGAATTTGCCTTATTGTTTAAAAATGGGTTGTAGATTCGGAAATAGATATGAAAACAATTGTGTGAGTATACGTGATGGTCCCCAACTCAATACGAAGGTCCTCATAAAGTTTTTTTAGAAAAAAATTAAGGTGCTTCGAGCGCCAGATCCATAGACAAATACACACGAAAAATAGATGAATTTGCACAATTGCTAAAAAACGGGTTGTAGATGCTGAAATTGGCATAAAAATGGTGTTAGTATATGTGATGGTTCCCCAACTCAATACAGAGGTCCGTATAAAGTGTTTTGAGGAAAAAAAAATTGGGTTCTCTAGGCGCAAGATCCTTGGGCTAATACAAATGAAAAATAGAGGAATTTGCGATTTTTCTATAAAAAGGTGGAGGTTCCCCAACTCAATACGAAGGTCTCATTAATATTTTTTGAGAAAATTTTTTTGGGTGCTCTGAGCGCTTGATCCAAGGGATAATACATACGGAAAATAGAAAAATTTGCGCGATTGCTAAAAAAACGTTTGTAAATGCAGAAATGGGAGTGAAAAAAATGATGTGAGTATATGTCATGGTTTCCTAACTCAATACGGAGGTCCTCATTAAGTATTTTAAGGAAAAAAATTTGGGTGCTCCAGGCGCCAGATCCATGGGATAATACACACGGAAAATAGAGGAATTTGCGCGATTGCTATAAAATGAGCTCTAGATTGGAGTATACGTTATGATTCCTCAACTCTATACAGAGGTCCTCATAAGGTTTTTTTAGGGAAAAAAATTGGGTGCTCTGGGCGCAGATCCTTTGGCTAATTCACATGAAAAATTGAGGAATTTGCGCGATTGTTAAAAAAGGGTTGGAGATGCGGAAATGGGCCTGGAAAAAAATGGTGTGAGTATACGTGGTGGTTCCCAACTCAATACGGATGTCCTCATAATGTTTTTGGAGAAAATATTTTTTGGTGCTCCAGACGCCAGATCCGTGGGAAAATACGACGAAAAATAGAGGAACTTGTGGGATTGCTAAAAAGGGGGTTGTATATGGAGAAAATGACATGAAAAACAAAGAGTGAATATACGTGGTGATTCTTCAACTCAATACGGAGGTCTTCATAGAGTTTTTTGAGAAAACAATTTGGGTGCTCTAGGATCAGATCTATGGGTTAATAAACATGAAAAATAGAGAAATTTGCGCGATTGATAGAAAAAGGGTTGCAAATGCAGAAATGAGGGTGAAAAAATGGTGTGAGTATACGTCGTGGTTCTCCAACTCAATAAAGAAGTCCTCAATATGTTTTTTGAGTATACGTGGATGTTCCCCAACTCAATCTGAAAGTCCTCATAAATTGTTTTGAGCAAATGTTTAAGTGATCTAAGCGCCAGATCCATTGGCTAATAGAAAATGTTTGCGTGATTGAAAGAAAAGGGATTGTAGATACGAAAATGGGTGTGAAAAAAATAGTGTGAGTATACGTGATGGTTCCCTAACTCAATACGGAGGTCCACATAATTTTTTTTGGGAAATTTTTTTGAGTTCTCTGGGCGCAAGATCAATGGGCTAATACATATGAAAAATAGAGGAATTTGCGCGATTGCTAAAAAGGGGTTGTAGATGCGGAAATGGTCGTGAAAAAAAGGTGTGAGTATATGTGATGGTTCCCAAACTTAATACGGAGATCCTCATAAAGTTTTTTGAGAAAAATTTTTTTGGGTGCTTCAGGCACTAGATCTATGGGCTAATACAAATGAAAAATAGAGGAATTTGAACTATTGCTAAAAAAGGGTTGCAAATACGAAAATGGGCGTTAAAAAAAATTGTATGAGTATACATGGTGGTTCTTCAACTCAATTCGAAAGTCCTCATAATATTTTTTGAGAAAATGTTTGGGTGCTCTAGGCGCTAGATCCATTGGATAATACAAACGAAAATCAAAGGAATTTGCGTGATTGCAAGAAAAGAGGTTGTAAATACGAAAATGGGTGTGAAAAAAATAGTGTGAGTATACGTGATGGTTTCCCAACTCAATACGGAGGTACTCATAAAAAAAATTTGGAAAAAAATTTGGATCCTCTGGGCGCAAGATCCATGGGATTAACATACAAAAAATAGAGGAATTTGTGTGATTGCTAAAAAGGGGTTGTAGATGCGGAAATTGTTGTGAAAAAAGGATGTGTGTATACGTGGTGGTTCCCAAACTCAATACAAAGGTCCTCATAAAGTTTTGAGGAAATTTTTTTTGGGTGATTCGGGCACCATATCCATGGGCTAATACAGACGAAAAATAGAGGAATATGCGTCATTGCTAAAAAAAGGGTTGTAGATACAGAAATGGTTGTGAAAAAAATGGTGTGAGTATACATGGTGGTTCCCCAACTCAATATGGAATTCCTCATAATGTTTTTGCAGAAAAAAAATTTGCTGCTCCGACACCAATTCCATGGGAATTAACACACAAAAAATAGAGGAAATTGCATAATGGCTAAAAAAATGTTGTAGTTGCAGAAATTGGCGTGAAAAAATGGTGTGAGTATACGTGATGGTTCCCCAACTCAATACAGAGGTCTGCATAAAGTTTTTTAAGAAAAATTTATTGGGTTCTCCGGATAGCATATTGATGGATTAACATTCGAAAAATATAGGAATTTGCACGATTGCTAAAAAATAGGGTTGTAGATGCGGAAATAGGTGTAAAAAAATGGTTGAGTATACGTGGGGGTTCCCCAACTCAATAAGGAGGTCCTCGTAAACTTTTTTGAGAAAAAAAAATTGGGTGCTCCGGGTGCCTGATCTGTGGGCTAATAATACACACGAAAAATAGAGAAATTTGAGCGATTGCTAAAAAAGGGGCTATACTTGCGGAAATAGGAGTGAAAAAAAATGGTGTGAGTATACGTGGTGGTTCCGCAACTCAATCCGGAAGTCCTTATAAATTTTTTTGAGGAAATGTTTAGGTGTTTTAGGTGCAAGATCCATTGGCTAATACAAATGAAAATTAGAGGAATTTGCATGATTGCAAGAAAAGGGGTTGTAGATGCGGAAATGGGCGTGAAAAAAATAGCATTAGTATACTTGATGGTTCTCCAACTCAATACGGAGGTCCTCATAAAGTTTTTTGGGTCAAAAATTTGGGTCCTCTAGGCGCAAGATCCATGTGCTAATACACACGAAAAATAGAGGAATTTGCTCGATTGTTAAAAGTGGTTGTAGATGCGGAAATGGTTGTGAAAAAAGGTATGAGTATACATGGTGGTTCCCAGACTCAATACAGAGGTCCTTATAAACCTTTTTGAGAAAAAAAAAATTTGGGTGCTCCGAGGGCAAGATCCATGAGCTAATACATGAAAAATTGAAGAATTTGGGCGATTGTTAAAAAAAGGGTTGTAGATGCAGAAATGGGCTTAAATAAATGGTGTGAGTATACGTGGTGGTTCCCCAACTCAATACAGAGGTCCTCATAAAGTTTTTAAGAAAAAACTTTTGGGTGCTCCAGGCACCAGATCCGTGGGCTAGTACATACGAAAAATATAGGAATTTGCTTAATTGCTAAAAGATTTGATATAGATACGAAAATAGGCGTGAAAGAAATTGTGTGACTATACGTGATGGTTCCCCAACTCAATATAGATGTCCTTATAAAGTTTTTTGAAAAAAAAAATTGGGACCTCCGGTCGGCAGATCCATGTGCTAACATATACAAAAACTAGAGTAATTTGCGCGATTGCTAAAAAAGGATTTGTAAATGCAGAAATGGGCGTGAAAAAAATGGTGTGAGTATACGTGGTGGTTCCCCAATTCAATACGGAGGTCCTCATAAAGTTTTTTGAAAAATATTTTTTGGGTCTCCCGTGCTCCATATTTGTGGGTTAATACGCATAAAAAATAGAGGAATTTCCGCAATTGCTAAAAAATATTTGGGTGCTATGGGCGCCAGATCAATGGTATAATACACACGAAAAATAGAAAAATTGGCACATTGCTAAAAAAGGTATCTAGATGCGGAAATGGGCGTGAAAAAAATGGTGTGAGTATGTGTGATGGTTTCCTGACTCAATACGGACGTCCTCATAAAGATTTTTGAGAAAAAACTTTTACGTTTTCCGGTCGCAAGATCCATGGGCTAATTCACACGAAAAATAGAGAAATTTGCGCGATTGCTAGAAAAAGATGCACTAGATGCGGATATAGGCGGGAAAAAAAATGGTGTGAGTATACGTGGTAGTTCTCCAATTCATTACGAAGGTCCTCATATAGTTTTTTGAGAAAAAAAATTTGGGTGCTCCAAACACGAGATCCATGGGCTTATACATACGAAAAATAGAGAAATTTGCGCGATTGCTAAAATGGGTTGTAGATTCAGAAATGGGAGTGAAAAAAAATTGTGTGAGCACACGAAATTTTTTTTAGATTTCCTCATAAAGATTTTTTAGAAAAAAATGTGGGTGCTCCGGGCGCCAGATCCATGGGCATACACACGAAAAATAAAGGAATTTTAGCCATTGCAAAAAAATTGGTTGAAGATGCGGAAATAAGCATGAATAAAATGGTGTGAGTATACGTGGTGGTTCCTCATTTTAATACGAGGTCCTCATAATGTTTTTTGGATAAAATTTTTGAGTGCTCCGGGCGCAAGATCTTTATACACACGAAAAATTGAGGAATTAGCATATTGCTAAAAATGTGGATGCAAATGCGATAATAGGCGTGAAAAAATGGTGTGAGTATAGGTGATGGTTCCACAACTCAATACGGAGGTCCTCAAAAATTTTTTTGAGAAAAAAATTGGATGCTCCGGGTGCCAGAACCATGGGCTAATACACATGATATATAGAGGAATTTGCGTGATTGCTAAAAAAAGGATGTAGATGCGGAAATGGGCGTGAAATAAATGGTGTGGGTATACGTTGTGGTTCCCCAACTCAATACAAAGGTCCTCATACAGTTTTTTGAGAAAAAAAATTTGGGTGCTCAGGGTGCCAGATCCATGGGCTACACACCAAAAACAGAGGAATTTACGCAATTGTTAAAAAAAAGGTTGTAGATGCAAAAATGAGCGTGAAAAAAATGGTATGAGTATACGTGATGGTTCCCCAACTCATTACGGAGGTTCTCATTCAATTTTTTTAAAAAAATTGGGTGCACCGGGCACCAAAATTGTGGGCTACACACGGAAAATAGAGGAATTTGCGTGATTGCTAAAAGGGGGGTGAAAAAAATGGTGTGCGTATACGTGGTGGTTCCCAAACTCACTACGGAGGTCCTTATAAAGTCCTTTGAGCAAAAATATTTGGGTGCTATGGGCGCCAGATATATCGGCTAATACACACGAAAAATAGAGGAATTGACACGATTGCTAAAAAAGGGGTTGTCGATACGTAATGGGCGTGAAAAAAAATGGTGTGGGTATACGTGATTGTTCCCCAACTCAATACGAAGGTACTCATAAAGTCAAAAAAAAATTGGATGTTCCGATCACAAGATCCATGGGCTAATACACACGAAAAATAGAGAAATTTGCACCATTGCTTAAAAAGATGCCCTAGATGCGGAAATAGGCGTGAAAAAAATAGTGTGAGTATACGTGGTGATTCTCCAATTCAATACGAAGATCCTCATAATGTTTTTTGAGAAACAAATTTTGGGTGCTCCAAACATCAGATCCATGGGCTTATACACACGAAAAATAGAGAAATTTGTGTGATTGCTAAAAGGGGCGATAGATTCGAAAATGAGACTAAAAAAAATGGTGTGAGTACACGTCGTGGTTCCTAAACTTAATAGGAAGGTCCTCATAAAGTTTTTTGAGAAAAATATATTTTGGGTGCTCTGGGCGTCAATACATTGTAGCTTACACTTGAAAAATAGAGAAATTTGCGTGATTGTTAAAAAAGGGGTTGTAGATGCGGGAATGTGAGTGAAAAAATTGTGCGAGTATACGTGATGATTCCCCAACTCAATATGGACACCAGATCCATGGGCTAATACACATGATAAATAGAGGAATTTGCGCGATTGCTATAAAAAGGATGAAGACGCAGAAATGGGCGTGAAATAAATGGTGTGAGTATACGTTGTGGTTCCCCAACTTAATACAGAAGTCCTCATAAATTTTTTGAGAAAAAAAATTTAGAAGATCAGGGCGCCAGATCAATGGGCTAATACACACGAAAAATAGAGGAATTTACGCGATTGCTAAAAAGGGAGGTTGTAGATGTGGAAATGAGCATTTAAAAAATGGTGTGAGTATACAGATGGTTCCCCAACTAAATACGGAGGTTCACATATGATTTTTTGAGAAAAAAAAATTGGGTACTTCGGGAGCTAGAATTGTGGCCAACACATGAAAAAAAGAGAAATTTGCGCGATTGCCAAAAAGGGGCTGTAGATGCGAAAATGGGCGTGAAAAAATGGTGTGAGTATACGTGGTAGTTCCCCAACTCAATACGGAGGTCCTCATCAAGTTCTTTGAGAAAATATATTTGGGTGCTATAGGCGCCAGATCCATGGGATAATACACACGTAAAATAGAGGAATTGACGTGATTGCTAAAAAGGGGTTGTAGATGCGGAAATGGGCGTGAAAAAAATGGTGTGAGTATGCATGATGGTTCCCCAACTCAATATGGAGGTCCTCATAAAGTTTTTTCTCCTTTTGGGTGTTCCTATCGCAAGATCCTTGGTTAGCACACGAAAAATAGAGAAATTTGCGCTATTGCTTAAAAAGATGTTGTAGATGCGGAAATATGCGTGAAAAATGGTGTGAGTATATGTGGTGGTTCTCCAATTCAATACAAAGGTCCTCACAAAGTTTTTTGAGAAAAAAAATTCGGGTGCTCCAAACGCTGTTAGATTTATAGGCTTATATACAAACGAAAAATAGAGGAATTTGCGTGATTGCTAAAATGGGTTATAGATGCGGAAATGGGAGTGAAAAAAATGGTGTGAATACACGTGGTGGTTACTAAACTTAATACAGAGGTCCTCATAAAGTTTTATGAGAAATATATTTTGGGTGCTTTGGGCACCAGTCGTTGGATTAGCACATGAAGAATATAGTTACGTGATTGTTAAAAAAAGGGTTATAGATGCGGGAATGGGGGTGAAAAAATGGCGTGAGTATACGTGATTGTTCCCCAACTCAATACGGAGGTCCTTATAAAGTTTTTTGAGAAAATTTTTTTGGATGCTTTAGACGCCAGATCCATGGGGTAATACAACTGAAAAATAGAAGAATTTATGCAATTGCTAAAAAAGAAATTGTAGATGCGGAAATAGGGAGTGAACAAAAATGGTGTGAGTATATGTGGTGGTTCCCCAACTCAATACGAAGATCCTCATAATATTTTTTGAGAAAAAACAATTGGGTGCTCTGGGCGCCAAATACCCATGCTAATTAATACATACGAAAAATAGAGAAATTTATGTGATTGCTAAAAAAGGGGTTGTAGATGCGAAAATAGGAGTGCAAAAAATGGTGTGAATATACGTGGTAGTTCCCCAACTCAATACGGAGGTCCTCATAAAGTATTTTAGATAAAAAAATTGGGTACTCCGGGCGCAAGATTTATGGGCTATACACACGAAAAATTGAGGAATTAACGTAATTGCTAAAAAGGGGTTGTAGATGCGAAAATAGGCGTGAACAAATTATGCGAGTATGATGAACCATAACTCAATACGGAGGTCTTCATAAATATTTTTTTTTAGGTGCTCCGAGTGCCAGATCCATGGACATTCACGTTGAATAAAGGAATTTGTGCGATGGCTAAAAAAATGTAGATGCGAAAATAGGCGTGAAATAAATGGTATGGACACGTTGTGGTTCCCCAACTCAATACATAAGTTCATAAAGTTTTTTTGAGAAAAAAAATTTGGGTGCTCAGGGCACTAGATCCATGGGACTCACGAAAAAT
>JAJOOH010020102.1:0-11410 GCA_029582605.1 Solanum gracilifrons | reverse complement strand
AAAATAAAGTTAAAACTGGAGTTCTCAACCTTCCCCAAAAAAAAAAAAACTTTCCAAATCCTAAGTTTCTGTATGCTTGGTTATAGAGAACATGTAATTTATTTCCTTTTTTTTTTCGGTACAAGTAGTTTCCATAAAATATTACAACAAAAGTTTCCAAATATGTTTTTTTCTGTTATAGAAAACGTGTAGAAGTAAAGAAAGTTTCCATAAAAATTTTACATACAACTTTGCCTCTCTGCATAAATTGGCAACTCTGTTTTCTTCTTTTGTACGAAGAAAAAAAAAGAGAGATTGAGTGTATAATGGAGAATTTGGAAGAGGGTTTCCGATTCAGTCCGACTGATGCAGAAGCTGTTACTTTCTTGTTGAGATTCATTGCTGGGAAATTCATGGATGATTCTGGATTCATCACAACTCATGTTGATACTTACAGTGAACAAGAACCATGGGATATTTACAGTCATGGAGTACCCTGCTGTAATGACGACGACTGTACTCAGTATCGCTTCTTCATCACAACGCTCAAGAAGAAAAGCGAGTCGAGATATAGTCGCAATGTGGGAAACAAGGGCAGTTGGAAACAGCAAGACAAGAGCAAACCTGTTCGAAAGAACGGAGGACCAGTGATTGGATACAAGAAGAGCATGTGTTATAAGAATAAAGGCTATACACAGGAAGATGGTCACTGGTTGATGAAGGAGTACGACCTCTCTACGTATATTCTTGACAAATTTGACAAGGATTGCAGAGATATTGTTCTCTGTGCTATTAAGAAGAGAACTCGCACCAAAGCCACAATGATGTTGATGAATGAAGAGTGCACGAATTCGGAAGATCAAACCTAGGTCTGTGGAATCAACGAAAATGTGTGTTGCACGTTTATCCTTATTATTGTTACTATATAACTTTTTATATTTAAAATTGTGTTATCTAATTGAAAATATTTAAATCAACAATATTACTTAATTTTGTTTATTTTGTCCTTGTGAACGATCAAACGAAGAAGATATTACTTCCTGTTAGCTCTGCAGCAACAATTTGTAGTACAATTTGCTGAAAAAGCTTCTTTTCTGGTTAATTGATTGAAATACCTTTAAATTTGATTAAAGTAAAATAAACTTGCTACTTCAACTCTTTTAATTTTAAATTAACTCAACAATAAATTAATTTGACTCTTAATTCACTTTCTAAGCGCGGATTCAGTTGATTAACTGTGCCACCTTCCTTCTACTAGTTGATTTACTTTTATCTGGAAGACGAGGAAGAAATTACAATGTATTTAAAGAAAATTACTTTTTTCTTGAGGAAGACTTTTTCAATTGAAAAGAGTCCTACATAGGGTTTCTACGAGGGGAGGATATTTTGGGGTTCACAAAATATTTAAGAGATAATAATTTCATTATTGACGGTTGTGGTAACATAACTATAGGGGAGGAGGCAGAAATCAATTTACGACTAACGTTTTCGCTTTTCTTTGTGATGATGTCTTTCGCACAAGATTTGTGCACTAACGATCTCTATGTAAGATTATCGTGTTCAAGATCCTGATGTGCGTTAAATTATTTAAATCTTACCATTGAGATTCATGTATAGTCAAAAACTTTGGTAATAAGATAAATCTTTTTTTTTTTACTTTTCCATGTTGCTGATAAAGTTGCTATAAAAATGGTAGTTTTCGCATTTTGAAATTCTTTAACGGAAGTGTTAGACAAAACATGTCTATTCCATTACTGATGAGTGATGGGTGTCCTTAATTATGTTTTAATTTTAATTAATTAATTAATTTTTAATTTTAATTTTTAAGGGGACGTGAGATGTGGAAGTCTTGGAATGTGAAACTCCATAATTACTTGTCCACTTTTGAATTGATACATTTATTAACAAAATAATGATTGACATACTGAGTTTAGTATTTTACCCTATTATTATTATTATTATTATTATTATTATTATTATAGAGTAGATGAATTTAAAATTTAAGAATTTTAAGAACTTCTACCTTTTTCATAATTAATTAAGGTTTAATCCATTCCATTGGTGGCCCCCTAAACAGTGGCGGAGCTAGGATTTTCAGTAAGCGGATTCAAAATCTAAAAAAATAGACACTCGAAATAGCTGAAGGAGGTTCGACATCTACTATATATATCTAAAAAATTATTTTAACCATGTATAAATTATATAATTTTCCGTCGAAGGAGGTTCGGATGACCCCCCTCATTGTAAGGTGGCTCCGCCACTTCCCCTAAAGTTGGCACAATATTTTACTTAGACATTTTAACTGAGTGATATTCATTTTAGACACTTTAGGTAGAAATTCACAATGTCATTTTGACACTTTTTGTTTACATTGCCATGAGTGTATTATAATACACTCATTGGTAGGCGCGTGAAGTGGTTATTTAGTTACTTTTTAATTATTTTTTTCTTCTTCTTCTCCATTTCCAACCACCATTTTGCTCAAGTTAAATCTCATCCATTGTAAATGAAGGTTTCAACAAAAATGATGGAATTTTTTAAAAAGAATTTAATAAACCCATTCATTAAATTCTTTGCGTTGGGGATTTATTTGGAGATCAAAAAAAAAATCAATTGGTTGCACATCGTTCTGCAAAAGGGGTCGGGTATTTGGAGGAGAAAGCGCGGGGGTGGTTGCAGAAGGCGATCGGGTTTGGGGGTCGGGGTGGGGTGGGGATGTTTGGAGAAGACGATGGGATGGGGATTTGGAGCAGGCAATTTGGGGTTGTGGGGTAGTTTAAATTTTATTTTATTTTGTTATTATTTAGGGAGTTTATTTTTTTTTTGTAATTATTTTGGGAAAAATATTACGTGGCATTAATTTATTGGTCAGTTTTATTTTTATTCAATATTAATTATTTAAAAATTACTTTTGATATAAAAGACAAATGTCGTGGTTTAATTTGTCACTTTACACATTAATTCGCGAGTGTAATACACACACATTATATGTTTTTGTTGATATTAAAAAATGTGTCAAAATGACACAGCAGGATCCTACATAAGGTGTCTAAAATAAACATCGTTCAGTTAAGGTGTCTAAGTGAAACATCGTGCCAACTTTAAGGGACCATCGATGGGTTAGACCATTAATTTATGGTCAAACCCATCAGTGACCCCCTAAAGTTGACAGCAATTTTCACTTAGACACTTTAACTAGGCTTTGTTCATTTTAGACACCTCATGTCACATTACATTATGTCATTTTGACATTTTTTTCACTAGCACCTGTTGACTTCAAGTGCGTGTTAACCAAGCGCGTCCACGTGGATTAGATGCCCAACTATATCATTAAGATGTTGTTTTTAAATCTGATAGTCGAATGGTGAAGATCATTTGTTTCTCAATATCTAAATGTATGTTATTTTATTTAGTTTCAAAATATTAATAAACATAATAAAAAAGAGTTTTGAAATATCTTCAACGCCAATGACAGAAAAAGAAGAAATTGATTAAATTTTAAATCTATTTATTTTTTTAATACCCAAATATCCAATTGTCCATTCTCATTAGCGAAGCCTTTCGTTGTAACTTGATAAAAGACGAAGAGGCTTTTACTTGCTAAACAAAATTCAGATTTTTAATAAAATTTGCTACCAACTATTGAAACAAATCATAAAAAATTCATGCAATTTTAAAAAGGAATTTAGACATCGTGAGACATAATCTTTGTAGTAATTTTTTTATGGGCATTTAGTCCGTTCGATTTTGAAAATTTTGGTTCAATTTTTCAATTCGGAAAAATCAAAACCAAATTAAAATTCATTCTGTTTGGTTCAATTTTCTGAAATTTTATTCGGTATTATTTCCTTTGAAATTTTATTTCGAGTTCTTGAATACGTGATAATTACATTTAATTTCTGTGTAGTAGATATCTAAAGTCAAATAGGCATTGCAAAAAGAATATTTTCAAATATTAAACAATTTTTTTTTTGGTGAGACATCATTAATATCAAATTAATTATATGATGATTTTGAAAAATAAACAAACAGTTATGCATGCGAATAAACTTGTTGCTCATGCATTTTGCGAAAGTAACTATTAGAAGCCATAACCTAGATATATATCAGTGAGTTTTCTGTTCGGTTTTAAGCTGTTATTAACGGAAGGATGAAATCTGGTAATTTTATGAAACTTTAAGGATGCTATTTGTTTACATGGATATTTTAAGGATGTACTTTAGGTTTTAAGTATAGTATAGGGATGTTTTTGACAAAAAAAACTCTAATTTGATTCCTACAAGAAATAAAAGTTAGAAAAAGATGATGTAAAGAGTCAATTTAAGAAATTCTTAACAATTGATGATTTGGGTTTCTGTCGGGAAAGACAAATTGGGGAAGAAGATAGGTTTTTTTTTTATAAAGAATTCAATAATGAATGAGCAAGAAAAGAGTCTGAAATCCAATCTTTGTCGAGGATCTGAGTGATTCAGATTTATTTAGTGGTATTAAGGACTCGTTTGGTAGGAGGTATTAATTAAAATAGTCCATAACAAAAACATTGTTTGGTTACTTTATTAACATAATTCATGAATTAGTTATACCTCATACAAGATCTTATTTTATTCCTAGAAAAGGGAGGGATAACTAATCCAAGATTTCACAATCCTTGGATAAGACCCCTAAAAGACTAAATTATCCCCAAAAAGGTTTCCTAATTCTTTTTTGTAATTTAATGTTCCTTTTTATTTATATGAGAATATTTATAAATACTCTTTTAACTTCTCCAAATTTGTTCCATGTAATTTGATGATTTTCAAACTAATATTTTTTGCTCCATGTTTGATTTGTTACATTGAGTTGATTTTTCCCCTTTTTTTTTAAATGTAGTTCGTCGATTGACCACTTGAACTATTTTTATTTTTATTTTAAATAAGCTTCGCGTATTTGAACAATTTAAGTAGCGTTAAATCTATGTTAAGTTTAAAGTATATTTGACCAACAAAAAATTAGAAATATACCGTGCTATCAAGGATCTCTATAGTGGCATATCACACTTCAAAATTAATAATATTTTTTTATATATATTTTAGTATTTAACTTGATTAGTTAAATGAAATATAAAATCTCATAATAATTCAAGGGTATAATAGGAAAGAAACTTTTTCTAGAGTTTTAAACTAGACATAAGATTAGGTGAGAAACAATGAACCAAACGCTTTATAAAAACTAATCACTGCATTGCTAAACCCTGCATGATAAATTCCTGCATTACTAGTACATGCGTTAGTAATCCCTGCATTATTCATCTTTGTACCAAACGACCCGTAAATGGTTAGATCTTAATAAAAATGGCTGAGATCCATTAAGTGCAGACAAATGAGGCATCAACCAATAAGAGTTCTAGTCAAGATAAACTCGAACTCACTTTCAAATTTGATTTTAAAACAAAGAGCACAAAAAATGTTAAAACACAGCTTTCTATCTTAAAATATATAAACAATTATTTTTCTATTAGTTTTTTTTTCAAATTAAGGTAAATATTCAAATTTTGAATAATGTATAAGCTAAATTATAAAAGAAAATAAAAATAGAAGTAGTAAATATAAAATGCTTTTTAAAAATGAAGAATTCAATAAGAAATTCACATTAATTTTAAATAAAGATTTTAAATTGATTTTTTTTGGTGTTTGCAATTTTTTATTTTTAGATTTTTAAATTTTAAATTAATTTTAATCTTCATAAATTATGTTTTTTTATAATGCTGACATGTGACACTTTTTTCCTCTCCTATTATATATAGATATATAGATATTTCAGATATTTAAATTAAACAACTCAAATCCTCAAATTAATAAATAAAGTTCTTACAACAATATCCAAGGTAATATATGACAAACAAATGGTTAATATCTTATCAACTAGAATTTATTCTTACTTTTAAAAATAATAAATTATTATGTGAAGTTAAACACTTAATGTATTTCAATATTACCATGCTACTACGACAAAAAAAATACTACTATGTTATTCAATTATTATGGATCTAAATCAAAACTATATTTGAATAATTATTTTAGTGTGTGGGATAAATCCAATTAATAGATTAATTTATGTTAAATTTAAATTATCATTTTCGAATTTCTCAACAAGTATCCTAGATAGCTCGTCAACAAATGCCCATTTTTTCAATTATTGCTCACTCCAATCCACGCTAATACTTGAATATCCTAGAAGATTGTTCACTCCAATTAAATCCTGCTTGGATTAACTAATTAGCATCAATGGTTGAGAATCACTTTGTTCAACATTTTGAATATTTATCCTGTTCAAAATATAGTTCCAGTACCTTCTTCCATATTATTCATTTTCTCAATTTCTTTTTTTTTTTTCTCAAACCGTGTTAACAATTTATAAAGAAAGGCACCGTTGCTAACTTTATATGAAAACATTTTATACATTTACATGTTTTCAATAGCCAGAATAACATGTATGTAAACTTAGTACTCCATATTTTTTATTTTGTTTATGAGAACTTTTTTTTTGAACGTTGAGAACTCCACTTTCAACTTTATCTTTCTTTATATATAAAATAATTTTAAGTATATGGTGTTTGTGACAAAAAGAAATTAATTATTATTTAGAAAATAAAACATATTTAATCATAATTTTCTTCAATATGGTCCAATAAATTAATTGTTTTTTTTTTTTTTTTGATATTAGCCGACTTAATTGATTACCATATTATATTATTATGAGTTATAATTTGAAACACTAAAATACCAGACCTTACCATCAGCTTTGGTTTAAGCAAAATTTGTATAAAACTAATGGACAAAAAGACACTACGACTATTTTAAATTGGGCTATGAATTTTAACTTTTAAGTTTCAAGAAATGTATATATATATATTTTCTGGCTGTATAAAACAAGGTTGCGGATTATTAAGCAATTAAAATTCTGCTTTTATTTAGTATTGTAAGAGCATTTCTATATTCAAAATATTCTTGAATCCTATACATCTTCATTTCATGTATTGAAAAAATTAATGCATCATATTGATGACTAGTATTTCGATAAACTTGTTCCATTTCTGAGATTGCTCTATCCATATGAAATAAAGCTTTTTTATGCCTCCAGGCTCTTTTTTTTATAGCAATAAAATGTTTTTGAATATTTTTCATGCTAATAGCATGACAAAATTAATTCAAGATTGTGTTTTTGAAATATGCTTTGGCATGATATGCAAATAGCATTGATTTTATACAATATCATATTTTTTATTCCCTATAGGTACTCAGTATATTTTATGTAATTAGCCGATATGTTTGTAAAAATATATTATGAGAACAAAAGTTTGCGTGTATACCTTCCTTTTCTTTGATCGATGAGTAAGTCCTATCACCACCTCGGCAGCTCTCCTTTCAGGCCATGAACAGTTTTCGCCCTAACGACCTCAGTCTGGCTACTTCGTTGTTCCTCCTTAAGGCTGAAGATCGCAACCTCCACTTAGACTACTAATAGATTTTTGAAAAGAGGATATAAAAACCAACTTTTATTTCATAATATAATTTTTACAACACACCAACATAAGAACATAAAATTACTTTTCCCTCGCGGGAGAAGCTACTACTCACACAAACTCATACTCTAAAGTACCTAACATTTTTCTTATGTGGATTCTCAAAGAAAATGTTGTCTACTTCTTCATATGAAGTTCTCTCCTTTTATAGATAGAAGGAGAGACTTATTACAAAAAGAAGATTTTTTAGGGACTTCCTAAAAATATTACATGATTATCTTCTCTGAAGATTCCTTTGTGATAAGATAATGTTTGTCCATGATGTGACCCTTTTTTTTCGTTCAGAAAAAGAAAATGATTCCTTTTCTTTATTGCTTCATGACGTAAGGGCGTACGTCATATTGTTTCATGACATAAGTGCTTACGTCATTTCTTCTTTATCCCTTTGCTGCATCAGGCATGATCATGATCTAGCATTTTACATGCTAATTTCCATGTTTCTTCAGTTGCTCCTAGCCTATGGAGCTCTATGTCTAGTATTCTTTCTTTTAGTTCCTGTGATTTAGTTCTTCCTTTGGTAATCAGAACCCAATCATGGTCTTGGTCGATGACTTTGCAATCTTCTTTATAAAATCTTGTAAGAATAGCGTATAAGGCCTTTATTCCTAGCGCTCTTCTGGTTTGGATCCATTTTTTATTAAGGTGGGGAAGTTTTTTATCAACTCATGTGGCCTTAACATTAAATTCCCTAATTTTTTCAACTGAAATATAGTTGATTGTAGGATAATATGCTTGCAAATCCTGACATTCCATTGATATGCTAAAGAATCTGCAGTAAACTCCATTGCCTTGAGCAAAATTTTTAATCGCTTCAAACAACTTTGATGGTAGTTGGGACAATTCTTTTAGATCTGGTTTTGTGTAAACTCGATCTAAATAACCAAATTCGAATAATTGAGTTGTAAAACCCGGTATTCCATTAGGAAATATTGATATTCTAGGAAATAAGCTTGTAGTTCCTAAAACACCGTAGGTTTCTCCGCTTTCTTCTGGGAGATTGTATATGTATCTAGTAAAAGCTAGATACTCTTCTTCCTTTGAATGTTGTTTTCCAACCTGAAAAGAAGAAAAAACTTTTGTTCCAGAAGAACTTTGGTTAGTTTTACTTTCTGGTTTCCCAGATATAATTTTTTCAGCTTTTGCTGAGGATGAGCTTGTTGCTTCATTTGCTCGACCTTTTTCCTCTTCATCTTTCGATGCTGGGATTGGCATTTTCGTGCTTACCATTGAGATGTTTTTGGCACTAGGTGCTAGTGGGACATCTCCTGCCACTTTGTTGGGATTAATATTCCCTTTCAGATTTGAATTCTGTGATGGACGTGTGTCCAGATGTTCACATAAGACTAAAAATTCTCTCATGCTTTCAGCTTGAGTAGTATTAAGCTGATTTAATTCAGATTGTAACATCCGAGATTGTTCAGATAGTTTTGATAGCTCATCTCTTATTTTGAATAGTCTTTGGCTTTTATCATCAATGGATTCATCCACTGCCTTCATTTTATCATATATCCTGTTCACCAGGATTTTTGTCCGATTGTCCATATTGGACGTTTCTAGAAATGAAATCTGTAAGAAAATTGTCATTTCCTTTAATATATTCTATTGAGAAAGAATAAAAGGATAATAATACTTGCCATCGATGCAATCTTCTGTATTGAGGTTCAGAAGGAAGCTTGTTAAAAATTAGTCCCGACACCTGTGTATTATTAGATCTAATAACAAATGTTTTGGTAGCAGGAAAGCAGAAAATTTTCTAATTCCTCTAACAATAGCTAGCAATTCTTTTTCATTGGTAGAATATCTTGTTTCTGCATCGTTGAAGGTACCACTTGTGTACCTACATATTTCATTTAAATCTGCTTGCAATAATGCTCCCCAATGATAATCTGATGCATCTGTTTGTAAAACTAAATTATCACTTTATTCGGGTAATCTTAATTTTGGCAATTTGCCGCATTCTTCTTTTAAGTTTTTTACACACTGTGTGTGCTCTTTTGTCCATCCAAGTCTATTGGATTTTCTTATTAATTTTTGTAGTATATTCCGTTTTTTTGCTAAATCTGGAATAAATTCTCCTGCATAGTTCAAACAACCCAAAAAAATTTGGATTTCTTGTTTGTTGTTAATTTGTCAGGAAATTCTATGATTTTCCTCGAGATATGTGATTGGAGTTCAATTCCATTTTTTGAAATAATCATTCCTAAGAATTCTATTTCATTTTTATTAATGTCAGCTTTTTTTTGACTTAACACAATTCCGTTTTTTAAGCAAATTTCTAAAAATTCTTTCAGATGTTTTAAATGTCCTTCATATGTTTTAGAACATATTAAAATGTCATCTATATAGACTATTAGAAAGTCTTTTTCTGAAAATATTTTATCCATTTTTCTTTGGAATATTTGTGGTGCATTTTTTAGTCCAAAAGGCATGACTAACCATTCATAATGTCCATTAGGAGTGCTGAATGCAGTTAGTTGTATAGAGTTTTCAGCTAATTTTATCTGCCAAAATCCACTCTTGCAGTTAAATTTTGAAAAATATGTTTTTCCTTTTGCAAGGTTAATTAAATTGTTTTTATTTGGGATAAAATATCCATCAAATATGCAGTTTTTGTTTAGCTCTTTATAGTTTATTACCATACGAGTTTTTCCTCTTTTAATTTCAGCATGATTCCTTACCATAAATACTGGGCTGCTATGAGGACTTTTACTAATTCTTATTAGTTTTAGATTTAGTAATTCTTTAATTTGAATTCTAAATTCAATCTTATCATTTTCATTGTAGAGCATGAGTTTAACTCTGATGATGATACTAGGATCTTTTAAAGTCAAGATTGCCTTTTCATGATTTTTTTTCCCATTTTTCTAATGGATTTTCTCCATAAGATTTTTGTAAATTTTCTTTAATTTTTTCTAAATTGAGACACTTACAAGTGATTTTTCTTAGGTTTTCTAAGTACCTTCGTTTGAAGCTTCCATTATCTCTTTCTAGATTATACGGATTTTGTTTTCTTGGGACTTTAATGTAATGTCCGCAAGGGGTTTTTAGACTTATCATATATAAAGTCTGATGATAGTCTTGAAACTGTTGTATAAAATCATTTCCTAATAATAAGTCTGTTAATAGCTTATCATAAGCAAATATTTTATTTATAGTGACAATTTTTTATCCTAAGATTATTTCTACCTTCTCTTTAGATTTAGAAAGTCTTTCTTTATCTCCTGTGATTTCGATTATTGAGATATTGCTTTTATTTATGTCCCAATCTTTTATTAAAAAAGATTTTGCCAAACTCGTTTCTGATCCGTTGTCTAATTGACAACAGGTTGTTAATTTCGTATCATAGAATGTTATTTCTATGAACACTGATACTTTAAAATATGTTTCTTTTGGCATTATATTTTTTATATAAAACAGGTTTCCCCTTTGTATATCATTTCTATTCCTTTTTTTCCAATACTGTAATCTTCCAGTTTATTTAGGAATAAATTTCCTAAAATTAATTCTTGGTCTCCATCGTGATTGGTAATATAACAAGGAACTGTTATTCTTATATTATCTAGCTGTATAGGTAAATCTACCATATTTTTACAACTAAAGTTATTTCCTTCAAAGGTTTTATATGTATAATGCTCTCCTTCATAAACGGTTATTCCTTCTATGAGGATACCTTTTACATGATTAGGAGTTGCTCCTGTTTGTATCAAGATTTCTTGATATTTTCATTCTGTTCCATTGAAGATTCTTCCCTTAACTTTTGTTATGTTTGGAATTTCAATTTTTTGAGGATATCTATTGGATATACTTTTTCTAATCGAATTCCTTCCATATTCTATCGAAAGTCTAGGATTACTAGTCTCTCCTATTTCT